>JAGHMJ010005321.1:202500-225000 GCA_018749465.1 Paracanthobrama guichenoti
AATGCATTTATTATAGTGATTTGTGATGCCTAAAGACCTGTTTGATTAAAAACAGCCTTGAGAATTATTAATTTGAGTTATGTGACATTTACATGTGAATCAGAATAATCAGAGATATGTAACACGTGTACATTTTTGTGTGTATATATATATATATATATATATATATATATATATATATATATATATATATATATATATATATATATATATATATATTCTGAAGCAAGTTATATAGACATAAGGTCCATTTTTATTTCATGTTGTCATTAAATAAATCAAAACGCATTGTTTACATCTACAAATGCCAGGACAGAACCATGTCATATTCATTATGCAGTGTTTATTATTAAATTAATTCCGTTAAATTATTTTAATACTGCATGATCTGATTTAAACCACTAAAGCTCATGCCAGAGGATCTGAAGCGCTCAGTAAATGAACACACAATCAGAGGAGTGTTTGTTACCTGTTCGTCAGGTAGTGTGTGTTGCTGATGTCCCCTGTAACCCATCTAAACACTGAGCCCCTCACCGCCATCTTCACTGCTGCGCCCCCACTGCTGCCTCCGTATCTGCTGCTTCCGCTTCCGGCTCAGACCACGCCCACAGCGGCCTCTGCTGGAGGAGGACGCGCACTGACACACACGATATATAAAATAAAAAATAAATAAATAAATAAAATAAAATAAAATAAAATAGTCTGCACATTTATTTGTATTAATTTATTATTTTTGTCAGAGTTGATCGATTCATTAACTTTTTTGCATGCACATTTGTGTATTTTACTCATTTGTGGCTGTGTTTGTTTATTTATTCATTTAAATGTATTCATTTATTACTTTGGCAAGGGTTTGCACATTTCTTTTTATTTTTATTTGTATTAACTTGCTGTTTTTTTTTTTGCAGGTATGCAGATTTGTTTATTATTCTACTAATTTATTTTTTGCACGCTTGCGACTTTGTTTCATTCATTTATTATTTGGGCAGGGTTTGCACATGTTTATATTTATTTACGATTATGATCATTTACGATTTGTTGATTTATTGATACATTCATTTGCGTACTTGCAGATTTGTTTATTTCCTCTGTAATAATTACTCATATGTTTATTTATGTGTTTGCATGCACCTTTGTCTTTTATTATTAATATATTATTTTGGCAGTTGAGCATTTGTTTTTATTTTATGTTTATTAATTTACGATTTTGTAGTTTATTTATTAATTGAATAGGCTTATGGCGTTGTGTATTTAATTCCTTTATGGCAGAGTTTGTTTATTTATTGATTTAATTATCCTTTCAACCGTTGTTGTTATTCCCTTATTATTTTGGCAGGGTTTGCACATGTGTTTTATTTATATTTCTATTTTATTTATTAATTTGCATGTATGCATATTGGTTTAGTTTATTCATGTAAGGCAGAATTTGTCTATTTATTAATTTACTTATTGTTGCATACTTGCACCTTTGTCTATTTTTATGAATTTATTATTTCGACAGGGTTTGCACATTTGTCTTATTTATATTTCTATTCATTTGCGATTTTTTGTTTATTTATTAATACATGTATTTATGTATTTGTTTATTTTACTCATTTGTTTATTTATTAGTTTAATGTATTTGCAGGTAGGGCATTTGTTTTTATTTTATGTTTATTAATTTATTAATCTGTTTTATAGTTTGTTTATTAATTTATTTATTTACAGGTCTGCAGCTTTGTTTATTTTATTCATTTTTGGCAGCGTTTGTTTATTTGTTAATTTAATTATTTATCTGGATAGGCGTTTGTGAATTCATTTTTATTATGTTTGGCAGGATTTGCATTTTATTTGTATTTGCTTTTATTATATTTTTATTTACTTGTATTTATTTTACTTAAAACACTTTATTTACATTGCTGAGGCAATGTTTTAGCACTTTGTATAATATAAAAAAAATAAATAAATAAAACATCAGTGTTGGTGTGCATCTGCGCTCCTCCGCCCGCCCGTCCGTCCGGTGCGCATCACTCACGCCCTCCAGCTCCAAACACAGCGCGTGCGCTCCGGTGCTTCGATTCCGCCGTCTCCTCGCGAACATGGCGGCGCCTGCGCTCTCCAGCCGGGCTGGTTCAGCTGGAAACAGCCCCACCGCCACCCCGAACAGCGCCAAACACGTCCCGCAGCCGCCCGAGCTGGACTTCAGGTCCGGTACCAGGATAGAGGAGCTCAACCGCCTGATCGCCGAGTTCAGCAAGCACGAGCAGCGGGAGTATGACGACCAGCGCGCGCTCGAGATCCACACGGCCAAGGACTTCATCTTCTCCATGCTCGGTGAGACCGAGCTCTGCCTCGTGTAGTGTCACTGATGTACATGCATCTGAAGGGGAACGTGCGGGTTTGCGTCTGTTTCTCTTTGTCACGCGCTTCACTCGAGCAGTGTGTGTGTGTGTGTGTGTTTGCAGCATGTTTGCATGTTATTATGCAAATGCTTTATTTATATGACCTGTCAAAATCGGGTCATCTGCCTGCTGTTAAAGGAAATGGTCAGCCAAAAATGACAATACTCCCCCCATCGTGGCTTTCTGTCTTCTGTGTTGAGTAAAGGGAGATGTTGAGCACAATCTCCAAGCTGCTCTCAGCAGTGGCTGAATATCTTCACTTAAACAATGGGGGTAAACTGTTGCTTATTAGAAAATAATAAATGAATACAAATCCAATCATATGCAAATTCTGCCAAATATAATAAATTAATCTAAAAAATTTACAAAAAAATTAATAAAGGCACAATATGTAAGATTTTTGGATTTAAAATATCCCAAAACCACTAGAACAGTGTTATATATTTTGTTGACTTCTGTACATTATCCCAAATGTTTCCAAGAACGTTTCAATCCAGAGAAGTACGTGATTTTAACCAGCGTTACGGACCGTGCGTCGCCTATCAATGACATCATACCCGCGTTACCCTCCGGTGTCATTCTGTAGTAACCATGGAAACGCCGCTTTAATATCTGATGTGTTTTATTAGACACTGTTTGGATCACTCATGGACAGAAACTAATGATTGTTCTCCAGCTCAGCACAGTTAGCCTTAGTGTTTAAATCTGGTGCTCTTGATTTACCGCGGGTTAGTGTTGTCAGAAGTACCGACCGCGATACCACTTCGGTACTGAAATGTTAAAAATGTGGCGCTGTTGAGCTGTAATCGTAAACACCTCGGACTGGCCACTGTGCTCACGCGCTCATCGGATGTGTCTGTGATTGGCGACGTTTGAAAGCACAAGCAGGCGTCGCCCAGCGGACCGGTAGGCTGATAGGCGCCTGCATTCAAACGCTCCTGTGTGTATCCGTGTAAGCGCTCTGTGAAAAGCATCATTGGTGTATATTTACAACGTGTTTGTGAAGCGCTGGTCGTTGTAGCCAATCACAGACATGTTTGATGAGCGCGTGAGCACAGTGGCCAGTCAGAGGTGTTTACGATTGCGCTCAAAGCGCCACATTTTTAACGTTTCAGTACCGAATTGGTATCGCGGTCGGTACTTTTGACAACACTACCGCGAGTACCATATTTTACCGTGACTAATATGATCTCGCTCACTGCAGTGTGAACAAGTGTCTCATAGTAGCGCAGAGTAAACGCACAGAGTAGCATTATAACATAACACACTCAAATGTGTGTGATATGATAAACACGAGCGGAAGAAGCGGAAGCGCTCGTCTGCGGCAGAATAAAAGCTCCACCAAATCCAGGCACCATCAAGCCACGCCTTTGTTTTGAATAAGCGACCTCTAGCGGCGAAAAATTAAAATTGTGCAAGCATGCAAATTCTTCAGAATGTAAATGGTTATGAATTTAAATTAAAATGCAATGTTCAAACCAGACCAGCAGGGATAAGTAGCACCAAATTAGTAATGGGACATAAACAATCTCAGAGACGGTGAACAGACGCGATGCAGAAGAGCTCAGCGGCGGCGAGCCGTCCAGGAGCCCCGGAGCGATGCAGTGAGGCAGAGCTGAACTTCTGCTGGCTGTGCGCTGACTCTCCGTCTCATGCATGTTTACTCAGCCGTGCGCTCACATACATAATCTGCTGGAGAAAGATCTGTGGAAACAATGAAATCAAAACTGACAGTGTGCACTTTTTTTTTTAAAGGGGTCATGACATGAGAAGTCAAATTTGCCTTGATCTTTTGACATATAAGAGTCTTTGTACCATTAAAACATCCTGCAAGTTTCAGAGCTTAAAGCGTCCTCCTCCTTTGGGGGACCAACGTTTTTTTGTTGGTTTTTTTGCGTGAGGAAGGATGAGGAGTTGTTGGTCTTATTGGTTTATTTAAAGGAATTCAATTATTAAAGGATTAAAAGGATTTAAGGAAATAAAGAAAAATAAATAAGAACGGTAAAAGTTCCAGTTGTAGTTATGAAGTAGCCTAAACTATTTGCAAATAATATTTTTTTAAATTTTAATATTTTATTAAATATGTAAAAATGTCAAATTCAGCTATGATTGAGTGTCATATTTTCAATTCAAAATGGTGAAATTTCATAAAGTAGTTTGCATCACTTGATATTAATGTTGGTTGCTGAAAGTTTTTATTGTAAAACAGTTGTCAAATATTAAATGTTTAGCTACTTGCATCTTACGACGCACTCTTTCACTGCTATAACTAAAGTGCCGTGTTGGAATTCTTACTAACGGTAAGCTCCGCCTTCTTTGATTTGATTGGCCATCTCACTCATTCTGACAGTGATGAGCGCAAATTGTCCCCATCATTGTCTATGGTGGTTATGGCCCTGAAACAAAGCATTTGTGTAATAAACCTACAAAAATGGCTCGCGACTTCACATGGGTAAATACATTTGCATATGCCCGCCTCCAGAGGAAGACACTGACGAATAGTTATACATCATCACATCATAGGCCCCGCCCACTGGTGTTCAGTCGCATAACGGCTGACATTTGCCTACCCTGATTGCGTCGCGTCAAAAGCAAACAGAAGCCATTATAATGACTGACGCTGTCTACACTGATACAGTATATAGATGTGCGTTCAGTTTCTGACATCTGCCGACAAATGGAGGAGTGAAAGAACGTTTGCTTTGACCCGTCCAGTTTAAAAGGCACATTTGCGCCTCTACAGACTTCAGAAGATCCCAGCGGCGGAAACAAGTGAATGATTTATTTTAATGGTGTCACGGATCATGTCAGAGGATTATATGTTTGTTTGGAGCATTTTATTTTGTCAGCGATTCACAATTTAATGAAGGGCGCTCGAAGAAACTTGTGCTGACCGATGAAGCAGCGACTTTATTGTATCTGACAGCAGCAGCATCACAAACCATAAGTGAATGATTTCATAATGCTTTGTCTGTAAATTGCGGTTTTGTATGGATAATGTTTTCAGTAGCGAGTGGGCGTTGATACTGTTTACTATGCAATGACGTTAGCCAATCAAAACAGTGGGCGCTTACTGACAAGCCTTAAAGGAGACACGCCTTAAAAACTGATCATTTCAGAGAGTTGAAAATAATAATTATTCCACATATACCTGTTTTTTGTGTGCAAAAAAAACTTTATTAAAATTGTGAATCTTTAGGACATCCATGTCATGACCCCTTTAAATCACATTCGCGTGTTGAGCTGAGTTTACTGCACTTGTATTGGTAGTCGAAGACGTAATCAAATTAGAGAGATGTTGAATGTGTATTGTTGAATGTTGAACTCGCTGACTGTGGCCTCACCGGAGGAGTGTGACAGATGTGCAGGGCCCAAAAAAACCCACACTCATGCAGAGTCACTAACTTGTTGTTGTTTTTCTGAGATTCTCTAGAGTTGCTTCTGCTCTGCTGACGGCAGATTTTAATACCCGGGAGTCACACACTGGCACATGAGGTTGAGCTCAGGTGTGACGTCACCTGACACCGGGGATTATTTTCTTTAGGAGTCTGTTTGTAGCGTCTGGTCGGGAATGTTCATTGTGTTTGTGTAGGAGTAGTTTTTATGGACACTATTGCGTTTACTCTGTTGCTCTTGTGATTTAAAGATTAACCGTTTTTATTATGCTTGCTTTATTATGAAGTTTGTTCCATTAGGCAATGACTATTTACAGCACAGAAACTAGCTTTCAACACTCACACCAAAGTGTGTCCATGTGCAAAACCGTCACTACACTAAAGGAGATACAAACCAATTCCAAAAAAGTTGGGACACTGTACAAATTGTGAATAAAAAAGGAATGCAATAATTGACAAATCTCATAAATTTATATTTCATTCACAATAGAATATAGATAACATATCAAATGTTGAAAGTGAGACATTTTGAAATGTCATGCCAAATACTGGCTCATTTTGGATTTCATGAGAGCTACACATTCCAAAAAAGTTGGGACAGGGAGCAATAAGAGGCCGGAAAAGTTAAATGTAATGTACCAATTTGCAACTTATTAGGTCAATCGGCAACATGATTGGGTATAAAAAGAGCATCTCAGAGTGGCAGTGTCTCTCAGAAGTCAAGATGGGCAGAGGATCACCAATTCCCCCAATGCTGCAAATGCCAAACATACTGGAGCAATATCAGAAAGGAGTTTCTCAGAGAAACACTGCAAAGAGTTTGAAGTTCTCATCATCTACAGTGCATAATATCATCCAAAGATTCAGAGAATCTGGAACAATCTCTGTGTGTAAGGGTCAAGGCTGGAAAACCATACTGGATGCCCGTGATCTCCGGCCCTTAGACGGCACTGCATCACATACAGGAATGCTACTGTAATGGACATCACAACATGGGCTCAGGAATACTTCCAGAAAACATTGTCGGTGAACACAATCCACCGTGCCATTCGCCGTTGCCGGCTAAAACTCTATAGGTCAAAAAAGAAGCCATATCTAAACATGATCCAGAAGCACAGGCGTTTTCTCTGGGCCAAGGCTCATTTAAAATGGACTGTGGCAAAGTGGAAAACTGTTCTGTGGTCAGAAGAATCAAAATTTGAAGTTCTTTTTGGAAAACTGGGACGCCATGTCATCCGGACTAAAGAGGACAAGGACAACCCAAGTTGTTCTCAGCGCTCAGTTCAGAAGCCTGCATCTCTGATGGGATGGGGTTCATGAGTGCATGTGGCATGGGCAGCTTACACATCTGGAAAGGCACCATCAATGCTGAAAGGGATATCCAAGTTCTAGAACAACATATGCTCCCATCCAGACGTCGTCTCTTTCAGGGAAGACCGTGCATTTTCCAACATGACAATGCCAGACCACATACTGCATCAATTACAACATCATGGCTGCGTAGAAGAAGGATCCGGGTACTGAAATGGCCAGCCTGCAGTCCAGATCTTTCACCATAGAAAACATTTGAGCATCATAAAGAGGAAGATGCCACAAAGAAGATTTAAGACAGTTGAGCAACTAGAAGCCTGTATTAGACAAGAATGGGACAACATTCCTATTCCTAAACTTGAGCAGCTTGTCTCCTCAGTCCCCAGACGTTTGCAGACTGTTAGAAAAAGAAGAGGGGATGCCACACAGTGGGAAACATGGCCTTGGCCCAACTTTTTTGAGATGTGTTGATGCCATGAAATTTAAAATCAACTTATTTTTCTCTTAAAATTATACATTTTCTCAGTTTAAACATTTGATATGTCATCTATGTTGTATTCTGAATAAAATATTGAAATCTGAAACTTCCACATCATTGCATTCTGTTTTTATTCACAGTTTGTACAGTGTCCCAACTTTTTTGGAATCGGTAATCTTCTTTGCATTAATTACAATTTTATTTATTTAATTAAATAGTTATTTTGTTATTTATGTTAGTGTCTCAAAAAGTACACTGATCCATTGAAACCATTGAAGAACTAAGAAAGCGCCCAGGTAACACATGAGATTTTAAACTTTCCATGTCTTCATATGACATCACAATGAAGTGGGAGAAGTAAAGCTATCAAATTTCCAACTATTTTAGAAACAGTTTCAAACATTGGGTCTCATTCACTAAGCATGCCTACACAAAAATTTGTGCGTGAAATGTGCGTATGAACGATTTTAAGAGCAAATCACGACTCACCAAAACATGGTCTGTATCTGTATAACAGGTGTTTATTGTGAGAATGGCACACTTAGCATTACTCGAGGATCCGGCGAGAGCACGTCTGCAAACAGTCTCAAGTTTGACGAGAGTGACAAAGGGCTGTAAGGAAAGCGTGTGTGGAAATCCCTTATTTGGAGATGGTTTAGGTGTGTTTTATATAAATGATTAACATCATGCACACGGCCACTCATTTAGAATGGGCTACTCCAAATTTACTAACATCAGAATGAGGTTAAAAACAAATTCATGTGCGAATGAACGTGTTGTGAATGAGGTGGAGATTTTTCGTGAGAAGTTCTCCTGTGCGTACAAATACGAAATTACCCATGCAGTTATTAAAAAACACTCATGTTTGCCTGTACAATTTTACAAAAAGAAAAAACAATGACATAAAAGCCCTGTCCCAAATGGCACACTTCATGTGCACTTGCGATCCGTTAAGTCCATAAGACTTGTAGGGTATCCCATTTGTCATTTTAGGTTTCAGAAGGGTGCTTGCAAACGCCCCCTTTGCGGTCGATGTGCTCCCTTGATGCGCACTTTTGCCGAGCAAGCGAGCTCCGCAGCAGACTTTTACCCGAGAGGCCCTGTCCCAAATGGCACCCTAAACATGATGACATAAACATGACCTTTCATGATGTAACGCCTTTTTGACTGTCGGGAAGAAGTCTGCTGCGGAGCTCGCACCAGTGAGGGCTTGACAAATGTGCATATCGACTGCAAAGGGGTTGTTCGCAAGCACCTTTCTGAAACCTAAAATGACAATGGGACACCCTACATGCGCAGCTATTGCAAGCTATTGAGCTCCGCAGCAGATTTCTACCCGACAGTCAAAAGTGGCATTATGGCCCTGTCCCAAATGCCACACTTCATATGCACTTCTGGTCTTGTGGACTTACAATGCGTGTGTCTGTTAAGTCCATGAGACGGTAGGGTGTCCCATTTGGTCCCAGTAGGGTGTCCCATATAGTTTTCAGAAGGGTGCTCGCGTGTGCCCACTTTGCGGTCCGAAGCGAGCTCCGCAGCAGACTTCTACCCAACATTACATCACGAAAGTACAGATTCGTTGGAAGTCCGCAAGTGTTTTGGGTGCCATTAAATTGCGACAGGGCCAAAGACAACATTTGTCCCTTTCTAATGATGTAATTTCCTGTTTTCAGGCATGGTGCAAAAGTTGGACCAGAAGCTTCCGGTTGCCAATGAGTACCTGCTGTTGTCCGGCGGGGTGAGGGAGGGTGTGGTCGACATGGATCTGGACGAATTGACGGTGTACGCGAGGGGAGCGGATTACGACATGGACTTCACGCTGCTGGTTCCCGCGCTCAAACTCCACGACCGAAACCAGCCGGTCACGTTGGACATGCGTCACTCGGCACTCTGCCACTCCTGGCTCAGCCTGCGACTGTTTGACGAGGGAACCATCAACAAGTGGAAGGACTGTTGCACTGTGGTCGACCACGTGAATGGTGCAACCAACTACTTTTTCTCTCCCACACTGGTGGCTGATTGGTTCTACGAGTCCATTAGTATGGTTTTGGCGGAGATTCAGAAGAAGCCGCAGCGCGGCGTTCCACGGGTCGAGAAGGTTGAGCGCAACTCGACGGTTATCTCCATCATCTTGGGCGTCGGAGGCAGCCGGATGTTGTATGACGTGGTTCCAGTGGTGTCGTTCAAGGGTTGGCCTGCGGTCGCCCAAAGCTGGCTGATGGAAAACCATTTTTGGGATGGGAAAATCACAGAGGAGGAAGTGATTAGTGGGTTTTATTTGCTGCCTGCGTGCTCTTCTACAGGCCAGAAGGAAAACGAATGGCGTTTGTCGTTTGCACGCAGCGAGGTGCAGCTGAAGAAGTGCATCTCTGCGAGTCTGATGCAGGCATACCAGGCTTGTAAAGCTCTGATTATTAAGCTGCTGTCTCGACCCAAAGCCATCAGCCCGTACCACCTGCGCTCACTTATGCTTTGGGCCTGCGATCGCCTGCCGCATACGTACTTGGCGCAGGAAGACTATGCTGCATACTTCCTGCTGGGTTTGATCGACGACTTGCAGCATTGCTTGGTGAATAAGACCTGCCCTAATTACTTCATCCCGCAATGCAACATGCTAGAGCACCTCAGTGACGACACGGCCATGCTGCACGCGCGCAAGTTGACATCCGTACGCTCAGACCCAGCGGAGCACTTGCGGAGCGCAATCGAGCACGCAAAAGCCGCCTCGCGGCTCACGCTTGAGCTTCAGTGGCGCGGTGGAAGCTCAAACCTGCCATCGCCGCTGGCAGACCCGGGAGGCGATCAGCAACCGGATGACCGACTTGCGAAGAAACTCCAGCAGCTGGTCACTGAGAATCCTGGGAAGTCCATCTCCGTCTTCATCAACCCAGACGACGTCACACGACCTCACTTTCGCATAGATGATAAATTCTTCTGAAGCCACACCCCCTGATCTGATTGAAACACTAACTGCAGACGACCTCACTTTCATATTGGTGAGATTCTTCTGAAGCCATGCCCCATGATCTGATTGGCTTCTGACTGTCATGCAACCTCACTTTCACATTGATGATAAATTCTTGTGATCTGATTGGGCGCTGACTGCAGGCGACCTCACTTTCGCATTGGTGACATTCTTCTGAAGCCACGCCCACTGATCTGATTGGGTGTGACTGCAGACGACCACACTTTTGCATTGGTGACATTCTTCTGAAGCCACACCCACTGATCTGATTGGGCGTGACTGCAGACGACTTCACTTTTGCATTAGTGACATTCTTCTGAAGCCACGCCCACTGATCTGATTGGGCGTGACTGCAGACGACCACACTTTTGCATTGGTGACATTCTTCTGAAGCCACGCCCACTGATCTGATTGGGCGTGACTGCAGACAACCTCACTTTTGCATTGGTGACATTCTTCTGAAGCCACGCCCACTGATCTGATTGGGCGTGACTGCAGACAACCTCACTTTCGCATTGGTGACATTCTTCTGAAGCCACGCCCACTGATCTGATTGGACGTTGACTGTAGACCTCGTCATGCCACCTCACCCTTGCATAGATGATAAATTCTTCTGAAGCCACGCCCACTGATCTGATTGGACGCTGACTGCAGACAACCTCACTTTCGCATTGGTGACATTCTTCTGAAGCCACGCCCACTGATCTGATTGGACGCTGACTGCAGACAACCTCACTTTCGCATTGGTGACATTCTTCTGAAGCCACGCCCACTGATCTGATTGGACGCTGACTGCTTTGTTCTGTTTTTAATGAGTTCCGGAAGCTTTGCACAGCGCTGGAGATGTTAAACGCTTCAGACTCTGAATATGATGTTAAAAATGGACATGATCCTGTTTCACCGCTGCCAGTTGAAGTCGTGTTCACATATCTGTTCCTCCCCGTTACAGACGGGAAGGAGAGAGAGAGAGAGAGAGAGAGAACGGGAGATTTATGGAAGGATGTGGGGGAGGACGGTTTGTGCATGGCTCATGTGGAAAACAGGAAACCCATAACTCCACTCAGAAGTGCAATTAGACTAAATGTGTTTATACGCTTTACTTGTAAGTACACTGTAACGTTATACTGTAAACACACTATTTTAGACACACACTGGCTGAACTTTTACTCTCACAAACTGCACACCAGGACTCCAAAAATACCCAGAAACACTCCCTGTGGTTTCTTTTAAAACAAGATCTCTTTGGGTGAATCTCATGAAAACATGTCCAGGTAACATTTACAACCCCCAAAATATAAGTATTTATGTTTTGCATATATTTTAGAAGATGACATTTAAACACATTTTAAAGCTTATGAGTTTTATTTAATTCTTATTAGATTCTCATTACTATAATACAAAAATCTTGATGATGATGATGATGATGATGATAATAGGCTTTAAATTGGTTTCATGAGATTCACCTTTTGGGAAAAATCAAAGCAGAATACTTTGTGTTTTTATATACATATGCTGCTAAACATAATGGGTTTATTAATAATTTTTGTTTTTGTAATAATTTGAGTATATTTTGATCATTATGTGTTGTAACTGTGTACTGCTGTAATTAACCCCGCCCACTTCTCCCAGTTAGACCAATCTGATGGGCCGATTATCAGCATCAGCCAATCATGTGATGTGCACTCATTTAGTTACTGACATGCATATCTTTGGTAGGAGGGACCGATCATAACAGACCAAACGTGAATCTTCAAGCTCTACAGGGACCAATCGTAATGCCTTATCACTGAAATCAACCAATGGGGTGTTTTTATTCCGATTAAGGGGATCCTTTTTCCACCCCGACTGTGTGTTTCTCTTTATATCTGAATCAGGACATATCAGAACAAAACACAACATGTTGATTTATTTTAGCTGTCGTCATTAGACTGATGTCCATGAGAATTGTATGTACATGTTATTTAGACTTATGCTCTGTAAATATCTCTAATATGCCAATGGGTTTATGGACACCTCAGCAAAAATAAAAATATCGGCTCTGGATCAGTGTTGCATTGCAGTTTAAACTTGTGTTTGCTAAATAAAGCTGTACAGAAATACAGATGTGTGAGAGAGATTGTTATTTTTATATATGTGAGATTGATTTGATCAAAAATACAGTAAAAACATATTATAATTTAGAGTATATGTGAGTATACAGTGAAGTGTGATTTATTCCTGTGATCATTCCTCCAGTCTTCAGCGTCACATGATCCTTCAGGAATCACTCTCAGATGAGGATCTGATGCTCAACACACATTTATGATTATTATCAGTGTTCATATTTCTGTGGAAACTGTTCTGTGATTTTTATGTCATAATTTCAACTTTCATCTCATAATTTTGACTTGGTATGTCATAATTATGACTTTTCATCTCATAAATATGATTTTGCATGTCATAAATTCGGCATATGTCATAATTTTAAGTTATGACAAAAAGTCAAAATGATTTTTATGTCATAATTTCAACTTTTCATCTCATAAATATATTTTTGTATGTCATAATTTGACGTCAGGTCATAATTTCGACTTAGTATTTCAACTTTTTCAAGTCATAGTTACAACTTTCATCTCAAATATGATTTAGTATGTCATAATTTGAAGTTATTGTGACAAAAAAGTCAAAATTATGAGAAGTTGAAATTGTGACTTTCTGTCATAATGATTTTAACGTCATAATTTCAATTGTTCAAGTCATACTCAACATAATTTTGACTTGGTGTGTCATAATTACAACTTTTCATCTCGAGTATGATTTAGTAACTCATAATTTGAGGTTATTATGACAGTCAAAATTATGAGATAAAGTCGAAATTGTGATTTTCTGTAATGGTTATGATTTTTATGTCATAATTTCAATTGTTCAAATCATAATTACAACTTTCATCTCATAATTGTGACTTGGTATGTCATAATTATGACTTTTAATCTCATAGATATGATTTTGCATGTCATAAATTTGACATGCGTCATAATTTGAAGTTATTTCTGTCATAATGATTTTTCTGTCATAATTTCAACTTTTCATCTCATAAATATAACGTGAAAATAACACGTTATATAAAAATGTTAAAAATAACATTAATAACTCATACATTATCATGTTTATAACTTTCTTCTCAAAGTTCATACTAAATCGAACATCTTAAATATGATTTAGTATGTCATAAGTTTAACGTAGTATGTCATAATTTGAAGTTATGACAAAAAAATAGATGAAAAGTTGAAAGGTGACTTTCTGTCATAATGATTTTAACGTCATAATTTCAATTGTTCAAGTCATACTTTCGACATTTCATCTCATAATTTTGACTTGGTGTGTCATAATTATGACTTTTCATCATAAATATGATTTTGCATGTCATAAATTCGACATATGTCATAATTTTAAGTTATTATGACAAAAAGTCAAAATTGTGACTTTCTGTCATAATTTCAACTTTTCATCACATAAATATAATTTTGTATGTCATAATTTGACATTATTATGTCATAATTTCGATTTAGTATTTCAACTTTTTCAAGTCATAATTTTGACATTTCATCTCATAATTTGGACGTGGAATTTCATAATTACAACTTTCATCTCAAATATGATTTAGTATGTCATATGTTCGACATAGTATGTCTTCATTTGAAGTTATTATGACAAAAATAGTCAAAATTATGAGATAAAAGTTGAAATTGTGACTGTCATAATGATTTTTATGTCATAATTTCAATTTTTCATCTCATAATTTTGACTTGGTATGTCATAATTATGACTTTTCATATAAATTTGACTTAGTATGTCATAACTTGACATTATTATGACTTTGTCATAATTCAGATTTTTATGATTTCAACTTTTTCCAGTCATAATTTTGACTTTTCATCTCATAATTTCTACTTAATTTGTCATAATGTGACGTCATTATGACAAGGTTAAAATTATGAGATAAAAAGTCAAAAAATTATGACTTTCTGTCATATTTAAGATTTTTTTTTGTCATAATTTCAACTTTTAAAAGGCTTTTGAGCACGCCTGTATATGAGAATCACAGTGTCATTGTGCTCATGATCTCCAGCCTGTCAAAGCACGTTTCCTCCGGTAGCTAGAGCACCGTCCGGGATCATAACCCACATACTGTCAGCCCAATGCTCTTTTACTGCTGCATTAAAATCCCTGACGCCGCAGGAGAGACATTTGCATGGAGTTTTCCTCCAGGAGCTCAGCCCTGCTTCTCGAGGACAGGTGCACCAGCAGCTAAAGTGCTGCGCCGGAGACTTTGTGAAAGCTAAATGCTGAGAAGTTTATCAGTACAATAGGATGCTGCTTTCTGAAGTGCGGCTCCGGATGATGGAGCGCTGTGTGTGTAAATGCTGAGAGCGGTTCTTATATCTTGCTGACCTGAGGAAGGTGCATGGTGTTTCAAACTCTTTTGGATATGACACAGCTGCTTATTCAGTTTTGCTTAAGCAGCTGAATACTAAAATAATCCAGCTCGGTTTTATATATATATATACACACGACTGTGTGAGTTATTTTTGCTTTTGTCGACTCAGCACCTGTCTGCCCACCTGCGTTGAGTGTGTGAGAGAAGTTTCAGAGGGCATTCAGATCGGACACTGACTGATTCACTGTATTATTTCTGAAGTTTGAATACACTGAAGCTTGTGAATGAAGTGGGTTATTGTTAGTGGTGTGTAGCCTGTGGTCAGTGATTAGGGCTAAACCAAAGGTTCAAACTCTGCTTCATCCATCTCTAGTCTTGCCTATACACTCACCTAAAGGATTATTAGGAACACATACTAATACTGTGTTTGACCCCCTTTCGGCTTCAGAACTGCCTTAATTCTACGTGGCATTGATTCAACAAGGTGCTGAAAGCATTCTTTAGAAATGTTGGCCCATATTTTTTCCAGTCTTCAACTGTCCAATTTTGGTGAGCTTGTGCAAATTGCAGCCTCTTTTTCCTATTTGTAGTGGAGATGAGTGGTACCCGGTGGGGTCTTCTGCTGTTGTAGCCCATCCGCCTCAAGGTTGTGCGTGTTGTGGCTTCACAAATGCTTTGCTGCATACCTCGGTTGTAACGAGTGGTTATTTCAGTCAAAGTTGCTCTTCTATCAGCTTGAATCAGTCGGCCCATTCTCCTCTGACCTCTAGCATCAACAAGGCATTTTCGCCCACAGGACTGCCGTGATACTGGATGTTTTTCCCTTTTCACACCATTCTTTGTAAACCCTAGAAATGGTTGTGTGTGAAAATCCCAGTAACTGAGCAGATTGTGAAATACTCAGACCGGCCCGTCTGGCACCAACAACCATGCCACGCTCAAAATTGCTTAAATCACCTTTCTTTCCCATTCTGACATTCAGTTTGGAGTTCAGGAGATTGTCTTGACCAGGACCACACCCCTAAATGCATTGAAGCAACTGCCATGTGATTGGTGGATTAGATAATTGCATTAATGAGAAATTGAACAGGTGTTCCTAATAATCCTTTAGGTGAGTGTAGATTTACTGCATTGAACGCAGTCAGTTTTATGATGACAAAGCCCGAAATTCTTGTGATATTTAGTTACCTTGCTACAAACACTGTGGTTGGGTAAATATAGGGCAGACGAACAAGTGTTGGGTTCATTTAACCCAGCATATTTGTTTTTAGTAATGCTACAAGAATGAATGTTTACAGATTAACTTAAATCCTTGATTATCGATCATATTTTACAGTATAGCATATTTTATATAGTTTTTAATACATGCCTACATTTAAGCTCGTTTAACAAATAAGTAAAATTGAACATTTAGAAAGTGTAATCGTCCGGTCTCTGTTGTCCCTAGTGTCATGTTCTGACTTCTGACCATCGCCCTGCGTTTCACTCGTAGCCGAAACTCCATAACCTGTCCATAAACAATCAGTGAACAGTTCTGAGAACATATTTAACCTCCTAAGTATTTATTACATTCTGTATCTTTTTGAATAAAATCATACAGTTTTATGTAAGGCATCAGGAGTTTCCATCACGCGTCTGACCTGGGATCTGGGTAACACAAAAACTACCCAAACGCCGGGTTGTCACGTCTGACCCGGGATCTGGGTAACACAAAAACTACCCAAGCGCCGGGTTGTCACGCCTGACCCGGGATCTGGGTAACATTAAAAACTACCCAAACGCCGGGTTGTCACGTCTGACCCGGGATCTGGGTAACACAAAAACTACCCAAACGCCGGGTTGTCACGTCTGACCGGGATCTGGGTAACACAAAACTACCCAAACGCCGGGTTGTCACGCCTGACCCGGGATCTGGGTAACACAAAAACTACCCAAACGCCGGGTTGTCACGTCTGACCCGGGATCTGGGTAACACAAAAACTACCCAAACGCCGGGTTGTCACGTCTGACCCGGGATCTGGGTAACACAAAAACTACCCAAACGCCGGGTTGTCACGTCTGACCCGGGATCTGGGTAGCACAAAAACTACCCAAACGCCGGGTTGTCACGTCTGACCGGGATCTGGGTAACACAAAAAACTACCCAAGCGCCGGGTTGTCACGTCTGACCGGGATCTGGGTAACACAAAAACTACCCAAACGCCGGGTTGTCACGTCTGACCCGGGATCTGTGTAGCACAAAAACTACCCAAACGCCGGGTTGTCACGTCTGACCCGGGATCTGGGTAACACAAAAACTACCCAAACGCCGGGTTGTCACGTCTGACCGGGATCTGTGTAACACAAAAACTACCCAAACGCGGGTTGTCACGTCTGACCCGGGATCTGTGTAACACAAAAACTACCCAAACGCCGGGTTGTCACGTCTGACCCGGGATCTGGGTAACACAAAAACTACCCAAACGCCGGTTGTCACGCCCTGACCCGGGATCTGGGTAACACAAAAACTACCCAAACGCCGGGTTGTCACGTCTGACCCGGGATCTGTGTAACACAAAAACTACCCAAACGCCGGGTTGTCACGTCTGACCCGGGATCTGTGTAACACAAAAACTACCCAAGCGCCGGGTTGTCACGTCTGACCGGGATCTGAGTAACACAAAAACTACCCAAACGCCGGGTTGTCACGTCTGACCGGGATCTGAGTAACACAAAACTACCCAAGCGCGCGGGTTGTCACGTCTGACCCGGGATCTGGGTAACACAAAACTACCCAAGCGCCGGGTTGTCACGTCTGACCCGGGATCTGGGTAACACAAAAACTACCCAAACGCCGGGTTGTCACGTCTGACCCGGGATCTGGGTAACACAAAAACTACCCAAACGCCGGGTTGTCACGTCTGACCCGGGATCTGGGTAACACAAAAACTACCCAAGCGCGGGTTGTCCCGTCTGACCCGGGATCTGGGTAACACAAAAACTACCCAAACGCCGGGTTGTCACGTCTGACCCGGGATCTGGGTAACACAAAAAACTACCCAAACGCCGGGTTGTCACGTCTGACCCGGATCTGGGTAACACACAAAACTACCCAAACGCCGGGTTGTCACGCGTCTGACCCGGGATCTGAGTAACACACAAAACTACCCAAACGCCGGGTTGTCACGTCTGACCCGGATCTGAGTAACACAAAAACTACCCAAAGCGCCGGGTTGTCACGCCTGACCGGGATCTGAGTAGCACAAAAACTACCCAAACGCGGGTTGTCACGTCTGACCGGGATCTGGGTAACACAAAAACTACCCAAACGCCGGGTTGTCACGCCTGACCGGGATCTGGGTAACACAAAAAACTACCCAACGCCGGGTTGTCACGCCTGACCGGGATCTGGGTAACACAAAACTACCCAAACGCCGGGTTGTCACGTCTGACCCGGATCTGGTAGCACAAAAACTACCCAAACGCCGGGTTGTCACGCCTGACCCGGGATCTGTGTAACACAAAAACTACCCAAGCGCCGGGTTGTCACGCCTGACCCGGGATCTGTGTAACACAAAAAACTACCCAAACGCCGGGTTGTCACGTCTGACCCGGGATCTGGGTAACACAAAACTACCCAAACGCCGGGTTGTCACGTCTGACCCGGGATCTGGGTAACACAACAACTACCCAAACGCCCGGGTTGTCACGTCTGACCGGGATCTGAGTAACACAACAACTACCCAAACGCCGGGTTGTCACGTCTGACCCGGGATCTGTGTAACACAAAAACTACCCAAACGCCGGGTTGTCACGTCTGACCCGGGATCTGTGTAACACAAAAACTACCCAAACGCCGGGTTGTCACGTCTGACCCGGGATCTGTGTAACACAAAAACTACCCAAACGCCGGGTTGTCACGTCTGACCCGGGATCTGTGTAACACAAAAACTACCCAAACGCGGGTTGTCACGTCTGACCCGGGATCTGAGTAACACAAAAACTACCCAAGCGCCGGGTTGTCACGCCTGACCCGGGATCTGAGTAACACAAAAACTACCCAAACGCCGGGTTGTCACGTCTGACCCGGGATCTGTGTAACACAAAAACTACCCAAACGCCGGGTTGTCACGTCTGACCCGGGATCTGTGTAACACAAAAACTACCCAAACGCCGGGTTGTCACGCCTGACCGGGATCTGTGTAACACAAAAACTACCCAAACGCCGGGTTGTCACGCCTGACCCGGGATCTGTGTAACACAAAAACTACCCAAACGCCGGGTTGTCACGCCTGACCCGGGATCTGAGTAACACAAAAACTACCCAAACGCCCGGGTTGTCACGTCTGACCCGGGATCTGTGTAACACAAAAACTACCCAAACGCCGGGTTGTCACGTCTGACCCGGGATCTGTGTAACACAAAAACTACCCAAACGCTGAAAAAATGACCCAAAAGGCTCAACCCAGGATTTGGGTATAAAAAATTAACCCAAGATTATATAGAAGTGTATTTCTATCAACCACAATTTTGTTTCCTGCACTCTTAAAAATAAAGTATTTTGGGAAGAACCTTTCAGTGATTTGTGCTCTTTATTATCAGTTATAATGGAAATTAAAAACCATAATACATCCATAATACGCTTTTATGGACCTATTATATATGTAGTTTTTCCATATCTTATTTACTTATTTTGCTATATTGGTGTTATACAAATAAAGCTATTACAACCAAAGTCATTTAACCCAACCGCTGGGTTCGTCCATTTTCAACCCAACTTGGGTTGTTTTTAACCCAGCATTTTTTTATGTCGTATTTACTTATTTTATGAAGTATTCTATATTAGGTTGATTTCTCTATATTGGTGTTATTTATTTTTCGAAGTTGTAAATAAAACAAAGGTTATTGGAGTATTTTTTTAAATTTATTTATTTATTACAAACACACTACACACATAATAGCTAGAAGAAGAAGAAATGATTCAATAAATCTTCTGAAAAAGAGTTATTGTTCTGTAACTGATATCACCATATCAAAGGAGCACAGTATGATCACCATCACTGTACCAGAGTTTATGAGGTGTCACATGACACCTGCTGTGACGTCACGCCCGTGTGTCTGAGAGCGGCGGAGCTTGCGGCAGCTCCCGTTAACGACGCGCGGAACGAGCACCGGTCAGACGCACGCTCACGCTCCAGCATCAACAAACACCGCCACACCCGTGATTCCGCCGTCGCCTCCGCACCGGACCGCGCGTGAAGCGACTGACAGCTGCTCTCACGTGAGAGTCGCGCCCGTGCGCTGCAGCGCGAGCCAGCACCGAAGCGAAGCGGACAGTCTTCTTCATCAGCGGCAGCAGCATCTTCATCCTCCGTGACCGACAGCAGCGCAACGGGAGATGGAGAGCAAAGACAAGAGCGCCGGTGAGCGACTGACGTCATGTGTGTGTGCATGACTGTAAGTGTGTGTGTGTGTGTGTGTGTGTGTGTGTGTGTAGACTGCGGTACTCAGGTCTGCTGTCCTGACGGGGTCTGGGTGGGGTGTGTGTGTGTGTTCATGAGTGATGCTTATCAGATGCCAAGCGTGTGTGTGTGTGTGTGTGTGTGTGTGTGTGTGTGTGTGTGTGTGCATTTGCAGATGCTTTCAGTGCCAAACATCCTGATGCAGCAGAAATGCCTCTGGCATGGGGTTCGGACAGGGAAGGGTGGTCTTCCTCCACGCATCACATTCATCACAGTCCTGGGCGTGTGTGTGTGTGTGTGTGTGTGTGTGTGTGTGTGTGTGTGGTGAGTTCCTTTACATGATGAGAGACACCTGTCTGCATGTGTTTTTGCAGTAGCCGTGATTGTTTTTGTCCCGTAAACATCAGTTTATTGATCGTAGGGATGCACGGCTATGGTGTGAGCTGAGGGTGCTCTTGCATTGCAGTCATCAACATTCAGGACGTGTAGCGCTTTCACCGCATCCAAATGTTCCGAGAGGAATACTCTCTTAAAACTAAAAATAAAGGCTCTATGTAGGGATCGACGGCTCCGTAAAGAGCCTTCGACATTCATGGACGCACCAAAGGCTATGCAGTTTTAGAGGTGAATAAGCTTGAGTGGATATTTTTCAGATTCGCGAGGCCTATACGATCAATCTGTTCCAGGGTATAACATTATAAGTCGTTTTTTTGTAGGCCAGTCCAGTCAGTTTTGGGACACAAAAGTAGGATTTCCAGCACGGCACGAGGGTCAAGATGTGTCGTAGTGGCATCAAATAACTGTGTGATGTCGGTGTGTTTTATGGCCCAGTATTCAGGACTAATAAATGCATTCGGGTCATGAGAGTGTGTCTATATGCGATATATGTAGCTGTCCGTGTGTGCGGTAAAGACAGCGGCCCCGAAACCTAAAAACAACAGAATCTGTGCGTCCACCTTTAACATCCATCGAAGCTTATTTATTACAGTGGGTTGCACTTTATTTTACAGTGTAATTATGCCAGCAGTGAGTAATGCTAATTACCTACATGCACTTACTGTAGGGTTAGGGTTTGGCATTACTATGCAGCATATGCAACTGTAAAATAAAGTGTTCATGTCTGTCTGGACAGGATTTTCCTCCACATAATGGACTTCAGTGGGGACCAACGGCTGACGGTCCAGATCAATGCAGGAAGGGCTTCAGAGGCTCTGCACAATCCCAGAGGAATAGGGTCTGATCCAGACAAACCATCGGACATTTTCAAGGAAAAATATAATTTATATACCCGTAATCCCGTCGGAAAGGTCACGCTAGACGTCGGTGGAACGTTTGCTTGGGGCGGTATTTCCGTCTACGTCTATGTCTCATAGTGTCGCAGAGCAGCGCAAGATAAGCAATTTAGGTTAAAGTATATAAATGTTATTTTTCCTTGAAAATGTCCGATGGTTTGTCTGGATCAGACCCTGTTCCTCTGGGATCGTGCAGAGCCTCAGAAGCTGCATTGATCTGGACCGTCAGCCGTTGGTCCCCATTGAAGTCCATTATGTGGAGGAAAATCCTGGAATGTTTTCCTCAAAAAACGTCATTTCTTTTCCATTGAAGAAAGACAGACATGAACATCTTGGATGAGATGGGGGTGAGGAAATCATCAGGACATTTTCATTTTGAAGTGAACTCATCCTTCTCATGCTTTCATGAGATGCTGCGCTTATTATTATTTTTAGCATGGACGTAAGCTATACAAAGATTCATTATTGGCATCTGGTTCCATGAAGAAACTTTACACTCTCTTAAAAAAATGAAGGTTCCAAAAGATCCATTTCAGGTTTCCCAAAGAATCTTTCAGTGATCAGGACATTTTAGAACCTTTTTTTCCGCTATGAAGAACCTTTTGTGCAATGGATGTTAAATGTTCTTCACGGACAAAAGGCTCTTTATAGTAGAAAAAGGGTCTTTAAAGTACTAAATTGTCCTTCACTGACAGGATCTCTGAGGAAACCAGAATCGCACCTCTGCGAAACCAAAGCCACTTGACGGCCAAAAAAGCGTAACGCTAACACTGCGGGTCGCAGGGAAGGAGACCAGAGGCCGTTTTTTTCAATGGATGTC
>JAGHMJ010005321.1:247500-256962 GCA_018749465.1 Paracanthobrama guichenoti
TATTGTCGCTCGGCGCGTGTGTGTTACCGTGTGAAGCCTCGCGAGGATGTGCCGCTGTAGCGCGTGGAAGTCTTTTGTCTGCGGCGCCGGAGCGCGTGAAACCTTCATGATGATGATGAGGATGATGATGATGAGGATGAGGATGATGATGATGAAGGCGCCTCTGTGAACGGTCGGGTCGCGGGACTGTGGCGGGATTCTGCGATGAGGATTGCGCGGCTGCTCCGGCAGAAAGGAGCGCACATGCTGCGGTGTCTGTGTGCGCAGAGAACCGAACCGAACAGCACCGACACCGGTGAGACACTGCAGGAGCAAGCGACACACACACACACACACACACACACACACACACACACACACACACACACACACACACACACACACACACACACACACACACACACACACACACACACACACACACACACACACACGCGCGCGCGCGTCTGAATGGGAACATACAATTCTATATTTCACATTAGGTTTTGTCAGAACTTCTGGTATTAATTTTGTATCAATACATGCTTTGGTAAATCTTAATTATGGTCATCATATTAAGTCATAATTATGTCCCACTAAGTGGCATAAAAAGTTGAAATTATGATAAAAGTTAAAAATGATGTCATAATTATGACCTAATAATATGACTTTCTTAAATTATCAGTTTCTATACTTTTTATGTTATAATTCTGCCAATCTTTCAACTTGGCATGTGATAATTTGATGTTGTGGCAAACAGTCAGTTATGATGAGATGAAATGTCATGACTTTTGTGTCATAATTACTTTTCAACTCACGATGTAGTATCTCATAATTTCAACGTTGCCATAATTTGACGTTATTACGGCAAGAAAGTCAAAATTATGAGGTAAAAGTTTAAATTGACTATCATAATTACATTTTGACAGTGTCATAGTTTCATCTTTTCGTGTCTTAATCTTGACTGTCATAATTACGCAGTTTCATGAATAGGATTCAGTGTGTCATCATTTCAACTTTAAGAATAATTTAGACTCGTAATTTTGACTTCATCATAAATATGATTTAGTGTGTCAGAATTATGACTTCTCATCTCATAAATATGATTTAGTGTGTCAGAATTATGACTTCTCATCTCATAAATATGATTTAGTGTGTCAGAATTATGACTTCTCATCTCATAAATATGATTTAGTGTGTCAGAATTATGACTTCTCATCTCATAAATATGATTTAGTGTGTCATAAATAATTATGACACTTCATCTCATAAATATGATTTAGTGTGTCAGAATTATGACTTCTCATCTCATAAATATGATTTAGTGTGTCAGAATTATGACTCTCATCTCATAAATATGATTTAGTGTGTCAGAATTATGACTTCTCATCTCATAAATATGATTTAGTGTGTCAGAATTATGACTTCTCATCTCATAAATATGATTTAGTGTGTCAGAATTATGACTTCTCATCTCATAAATATGATTTAGTGTGTCATAAATAATTATGACACTTCATCTCATAAATATGATTTAGTGTGTCATAAATAATTATGACACTTCATCTCATAAATATGATTTAGTGTGTCATAAATAATTATGACACTTCATCTCATAAATATGATTTAGTGTGTCATAAATAATTATGACACTTCATCTCATAAATATGATTTAGTGTGTCATAAATAATTATGACACTTCATCTCATAAATATGATTTAGTATGTCAGAATTATGACTTCTCATCTCATAAATATGATTTAGTGTGTCAGAATTATGACTTCTCATCTCATAAATATGATTTAGTGTGTCATAAATAATTATGACTTCTCATCTCATAAATATGATTTAGTGTGTCATAAATAATTATGACACTTCATCTCATAAATATGATTTAGTGTGTCATAAATAATTATGACTTCTCATCTCATAAATATGATTTAGTGTGTAAATAATTATGACACTTCATCTCATAAATATGATTTAGTATGTCAGAATTATGACTTCTCATCTCATAAATATGATTTAGTATGTCATAAATAATTATGACACTTCATCTCATAAATATGATTTAGTGTGTCATAAATAATTATGACTTCTCATCTCATAAATATGATTTAGTGTGTCATAAATAATTATGACACTTCATCTCATAAATATGATTTAGTGTGTCAAATATTTATGACTTCTCATCTCATAAATATGATTTCATAATTATGACACTTCATCTCATAAATATGATTTAGTGTGTCAGAATTATGACTTCTCATCTCATAAATATGATTTCATAATTATGACACTTCATCTCATAAATATGATTTAGTGTGTCAGAATTATGACTTCTCATCTCATAAATATGATTTAGTGTGTCAGAATTATGACACTCATCTCATAAATATGATTTAGTTTCATAATTATGACACTTCATCCTCATAAATATGATTTAGTATGTCAGAATTATGACTTCTCATCTCATAAATATGATTTAGTGTGTCAGAATTATGACTTCTCATCTCATAAATATGATTTAGTATGTCAGAATTATGACTTCTCATCTCATAAATATGATTTAGTATGTCAGAATTATGACTTCTCATCTCATAAATATGATTTAGTATGTCAGAATTATGACTTCCTCATCTCATAAATATGATTTCATAATTATGACACTTCATCTCATAAATATGATTTAGTATGTCAGAATTATGACTTCTCATCTCAAATATGATTTAGTGTGTCAGAATTATGACTTCTCATCTCAAATATGATTTAGTGTGTCAGAATTATGACTTCTCATCTCAAATATGATTTAGTGTGTCAGAATTATGACTTCTCATCTCAAATATGATTTAGTGTGTCAGAATTATGACTTCTCATCTCAAATATGATTTAGTGTGTCAGAATTATGACACTTCATCTCTCATAAATATGATTTAATATGTCAGAATTATGACTCTCATCTCAAATATGATTTAGTGTGTCAGAATTATGACTTCTCATCTCAAATATGATTTAGTGTGTCAGAATTATGACTTCATCTCAAATATGATTTAGTGTGTCAGAATTATGACTTCTCATCTCAAATATGATTTAGTGTGTCAGAATTATGACTTCATCTCAAATATGATTTAGTGTGTCAGAATTTGACGTCATTTATGAAGAAAAGTCAAGTAAGAAATTAAGTAGAAATTTAGGCTACTTTCTGTCATAACTGTAATTTTTATGTCATAATTTTGACTTTTCAGCTCATAATTATGATTTTTTTTTCTTGTGTGCTGGAAATGGACTTCCATAGTCATTGTCAGCTTATATTTATTAATATTTATTTATATATAATAATATTTATTGTATAATGTAAATTGTCAATGTAAATGTATTTCAATAATCTTTATTTACACTTTGAAAATATATATTTTTCCATTGTAGGTCAAATTTTTATGCAAAATATAGAAAATCCTTAAGGGTTCTTCTGCTTTTAAATGTTTGATATTTCATTAGCCATATGGAAGCAACATTTTCTACAATTTTCCCAGAAACAAGTCCTATCCTACAAGTTTTAGTTTTGGTGTAATATTTAAATTATGAAGGTTTTTGTTGCATGTTACGTCCTCATTTAAATAAATAAGTGTGTGTGTGTGTGTGTGTGTGTGTGTGCCTTCATATACTAAGATTTTGTATTAGTGGGAAGCATATGTTATGTAAGCAGCTTTGTTAGACATGGTTTCCCTATAAAGCGCAGCAGTCAGTTCCAAGTAAAACTCATTCATTTTCTCCATAGGGAAACTGATTTTTGACGATAACTTATAAACCTTTAAAGACAGGCCTACTGTGAGCTGCGAGGTTGTTAATCGATAGTATCTGCTTCTGTTGAACCCGTCATCCCACATTATCTCAGCTCAGTTATAGAATAATTGTTTAACACTGGAATTTGGCGATAAACTACATTACCCATGATGCTGTGCAGAAAATCCACCAATCAGAGAGTCAAAACGTAACACAACACGCCAAAAGGTCTCGTTAGCTCCGCCCCACTCCCATGAATCACGATCAGGTCTCAGTCAGGTCGTAGTGATGGAGAGCCGCCGCGTCAGATATGTGACATCACTGCTGTAGTGCACCTGAAGCTCACGGGAACAAATGTGCCTGAGCGCATGATTCAGCACCACGGACAGCGCCGGGAGCCTTTCTGTCCCGTGTTTGCAGCGTGCATCGAGTCTGAGACTGAACATGAACTCAAACTTTAGAAAGACACACTCACACATATACACACACACTCTCTCACACTCACACATACACACACACTCTCTCACACTCACACATACACACTCACTCACTCACACTCATACACACACTCATACACACCATATTATAAAATATAACATAGTTTTCTTATATACACACTCATACACACACACTCACACACACACACACACACACTCATACACACACCATATTATAAAATATAACAGTTTTCTTATATACACACACACTCACACACACACCATACACAATCATACACACACACTATATTATATTATAAAATATAACATATATTTTTCTTATATACACTCACACTCATACACACACACACATGCAAACACACACACACACACTCACTCACACTCATCACACACACACCATATTATAAAATATAACATACTTTTCTTATATACACACACTCCATACACACACACTTACACACACACACCACACACACTCATACACACACCATATTATAAAATATAACAGTTTTTCTTATATACACACACTCATACACACACACTCACTCACACTCATACACACACTCACACACACACCATACACAATCATACACACACACACACACACACCATATTATATTATAAAATATAAATATATTTTTCTTTATATACACTCACACTCATACACACACACATGCAAAAACACACACACACACACTCACACACACTCACACTCATACACACACACACACACTCTCTCTCTCTCTCTCTCACACACACACACTGCACTCACAAACACTCACTTACTCACACACATATACACACACATACAAAACACACAAACACTCACTCACACACATACATATAAAAATACACATACACACTCGCTCACACACACACTATACCCAATTATTGGTGCCATTACAAACAGAGCTGCTGATTTACAGATCACACACACATTCTGACTGAACTCACCAGATCATTACAGATAATTAGCCTATTCATGTTATAAAAGCTGAAATGATGCGGTTATGTTGCCATCAGAGCATCAGGCCCCATCGAGGAGAGATTTGAATGCCGTTCTGTGTGTCATAAATAAACTAAAGATCACAAATCACACACACCGTCATCAGAAAGAGCCGTGAGCTGATTTGGTATGTGTGAATTTGAATGTATTGCATCACCACTGAGACAAAATCCATGTGTTGTCATTGAAATGGTTTATTTGTAAATTGATAATTTTGCAAACAATATTTGTATGTATGTGAGTTCCATGTTTTTTAGTGTACTTGTTTAGGTGTGGACTAGAGACACGTCGTCAGTAATGTTCTGGCAGAAATAATTCATGAATCCGGTTATTTATAGCAACCTGACCTTTGATTTTTTTTTTTTTTTGCAGTCAGAGTTTAAACGCTGTGAGTGCGATCGACGCTGTAGGGTGATTTGGTTAATAGTTCTGTCATATCGGTACACACACACACACTGCAGATGCTCTCAAACACACCTGCATTAGCCAATCACGTTTCCCATATTGATGTGTTGCCATAGCTACAGTACTTCCCAACACTTTGCATTACAATGGCAACTATTCTCTCCTCAACGTTGTTGTCACTCGCAGGGGTGTCGCTGCGTGACCATGACGTCCCATGTGATGTTACTTCATGGTGACCCCTTGCTTCCAGGGGCATTGTGAAATTTGCATGTGGAGTACAGGGCTGCTGTTGTGTGTAGTTGTGTGCAATCTGCAGGATTGTAGCATAGAGATGTGTGTTGAAAGCATAGCTGTTCGAGCTTGTTTAGCTTGTTATTCTTTCTAATGGCTGTTGTTTAACATTTGCATATTCAAAGTTCACTACAGACTCTACAGTTGTCGTAATGCATGCTGTTGTTTCAAGGCACTGTATCTGGCGTGTATGAGAGCTATAGAGAAAGGAAGTGTACCGTTATAAGTTAAAGGTCATAGTGCTCAACATTTAAAAGGATAGTTCACCCAAAAATGAAAAATTAGCCCATAATTTACTCACCCTCAAGTCATCTTAGGTGTATATGACTTTCTTTCTTTAGCGGAATACAGTCAGAGTTATCTAAAAAAATATCCTGGCTAGTGTTGTCAAAAGTACTGGACTTCGGCACCAAGTCTGTACTGAAATTTTAAAAATGTGACAATACCAGCATTTCCTCTAGCATTTTCAGCACTGTTGAACGGATTCTTAAACACCTTTGATTGGCCATCGTGGTTCACGAGCTCAACATATATGTCTGTGATTGACCAGTGTGTTCATGCGCCATATATGTCTTACGATTGGCCTTGTGTTCAACGCTACCAACATATATGTCTCTTGATTGGCCATTGTGTTCACGCCAACATACATGTCTGTAATTGGCTATCTTGTCCACAAGCTCAACATACATGTTCGTAATTGGCCATCTTGTCCACAAGCTCAACATACATATCTGTGATTTGCCATTGAGTTCACGCATTCAACATATATGTCTGTGATTGGCCATTGTGGTACACAATTCAACATATATGTTTACGATTGGCCTCTTTGTGTTCACAAGCTCAACATGCATGTCTGTGATTGGCCACTGTGTTCATCAAGACTCAACATATAATGCGCTTCAATGACTGGCTGCTGTGTCTAATAAGACTCAACATATATCTCTCGTGGATT
This sequence comes from Paracanthobrama guichenoti, assembly GCA_018749465.1. NCBI lineage: Eukaryota > Metazoa > Chordata > Actinopteri > Cypriniformes > Gobionidae > Paracanthobrama > Paracanthobrama guichenoti. The sequence continues at coordinate 254,375 of JAGHMJ010005321.1, forward strand.
AATCATTGTCTTCTACAAGCTCAACATACATGTCGTGGATTTGGCCAGTGTGTTCACGCCAAAATATATGTCTCTGATTGGATATTGGCCAAAACAAACAACACTCACGCTAACTGGACAGATCTGACGCTGCGTATGCACAAAGACGCCAGACAGCGCGACAATCCCGATATACACAGAATTACAGTATTTCAAAGTATCTGTCATGGCGTGTATTCATGCATACATTATCTGTTATGTCTGTTATGTGAATGTTTGGTTAACTATTGGGAAAAACATCAGATGTGTGATATTATATTAGATCCGTGCGGTACAGTATGTCTTAAATTATAGACTGTCTGTTTCATTAATCTTAATCAAAAACAACAGTGGTATCATGGGGAAAAAAGTTGAACATATATTTTTCCTATAGATATTTGGTTTTTGACTTGGTGTGTGCCACATTTGGTGTCATTACTCAGGGATTTTAAGGTGTGGTTGTTAGGTTGGAAACTTCAGAAAACTTTAACTTGATTTTTCTCAAAATTGACTTTTGATCGACTTCAATCAGGTGTACATTATTTTGAAGGATTTTTAATAGAGAATGTGATAACTCATTTTTTGAAAATTTTGCCAGCACGGTCACAACTATATTTAGATATCCCTACAAATTACACACATTAATTCTAAATGAGATAGAGCCCATTAAATCCCTTATGTATAAGCCGAGTTGGGGCTCCAGACTTGTAGCATGGATGGAGAGGTCACCGATTGGGTGCATATGTCGGGTATGGGAGCCCCAACTTGGCTTTTTCCTCGAGATACAGTGACTTATGTGGTACTTCTTGACCGGGTATAACCCGTGGAACTAAGACTTCCTGCCTAACCCCCAGCCACACCAACACATACCCATTTTTTTATAAACCTTAGATTTTGTGGGCTTTGTAGGTTACTTACCCTAATTTCTTAAAAATAAAATAAAATAAAACCACCAAACTTGCTGAGAGTGAAGCACATAAGGGTGTTTAGGAGGTAGTCCATGCTATTTTAATGCCACCCTTTGTGAGTATTTATCCAGAGATATTTCTTTCTCTTTTAATTCAAAACAAGAAAAAAATGAAGACTGCATGATGATGTGTCATAAAGGACTGTATTAATGAAAATGCATGATATGTTGTGGAGATCAAAGGCACTCCTAATTATGGCCAATGGTTACTAATATGTGATACAAATATTACTACGACTTGCTCTCTAATCAAGGGAGTTCATGTTTCAGGGATTTAAAGTCTCAAATCCCAGAATGTTCATGCAAGCTTGTATTACAGGCATTTAATTCAGAAAGCATGCAGATGTTGTTGTTGTGTTGTCGGATAGTGAGGATTTAAAAAGCTAAAAAAGTGGGATGTGAGGAGAGGTACAGGATGTGGGAGTGCAGGCAGAGAGGATGCTCATAAATGATGGTGGGTCTCAGAATAAACTTATCGTGATCAACAACAAATACACACACTCGCATCACATGAAACATTTTATCACCGCTTTCTCTGGTAGCGCTATTTGTGGAGTTGATGCTGTTGTGTTTAGGTGGATGCGCTCATGTTGCCCACTATCAACTGGCAGCATTGAACCATTAACCTAGTGAGCCGCTCAACTAGACCGTAACTTATTTATAGGCATCACTGAGTGCAGATTCTGGTCCAAAAGGTGGATGAAAGTAACGTTGCCTTTTAAGAAAACCTAATTTGGGCTTATACACTCTTAGAAGAAAAAGATTCCATATAGAATCTCAAGGATTCCATCATGCGCCTATATGCTTTTAGGGGTCCTGTATCATTTTATGGATTTACTTCTTAATTTCTTTTTTTATTTTTTTATTATTACAATTTTATGAATGAAGAAGTTGATTTAAATAACCTGATAAAACATATGTTATTATGCGGTCATTTAATATTTCTCCTTATATAACCTTTTGGTAAATACTCTGAAAATTGAGTCAAGAATCCTCAGCATTTCTGCACTAATCCAAATCACTGAATCGTGTGTTCAACGCTCATGGCCACAGTGTATAAATCACACTAGTATGCAGACGCTTCTTGCACACATTAGTGAAAGAATGGGTCGCTTCTCAGGAGCTCAGTGAACTGGTTGGTACTTTGATAGGCTGCTACCCAGCAATAAGTCCATTCCTGAAATTTCTCACTACTAAATATTCCATGCTCAACTGTTAGGATTATAACCAAAGTGGGAAGCAATTGGGAACAACAACAACTCAAAATACTTAAAGTGATATGCCAATGAAATCACAGAGCGGGCTTGGGCGCATGCTGGAGGGTCACAAATTTCAAGTAGATACAGAGTCACAGATACAGACCTCCAAACTTCTGTAGCCTTCAGATGAGCCTTCAAGAACAGTGTGTAGAGAGCTCATGGAATGGGTTTCATGGCCGAAAGCATCACCAAGAGTTAATGCAAAGCGTGATGCAGGAGTAGCACGCTGCCACTGGACTCTAGGAGCAGTGGAGATGAGCCTTCAGAGTGACCAATCACACTTTCTGTCTGGAAACTGATGGATCGAGTCTGGGTTTGATACGCGAGAACGGACTTGCCTGACT
>JAGHMJ010005322.1:7500-27984 GCA_018749465.1 Paracanthobrama guichenoti
TTTCAACTTTAAGAATAATTTAGACTCGTAATTTTGACTTCATCATAAATATGATTTAGTGTGTCAGAATTATGACTTCATCTCATAAATATGATTTAGTGTGTCAGAATTATGACTTCTCATCTCATAAATATGATTTAGTGTGTCAGAATTATGACTTCATCTCATAAATATGATTTAGTGTGTCAGAATTATGACTTCTCATCTCATAAATATGATTTAGTGTGTCATAAATAATTATGACACTTCATCTCATAAATATGATTTAGTGTGTCAGAATTATGACTTCTCATCTCATAAATATGATTTAGTGTGTCAGAATTATGACTTCATCTCATAAATATGATTTAGTGTGTCAGAATTATGACTTCTCATCTCATAAATATGATTTAGTGTGTCAGAATTATGACTTCTCATCTCATAAATATGATTTAGTGTGTCAGAATTATGACTTCTCATCTCATAAATATGATTTAGTGTGTCATAAATAATTATGACACTTCATCTCATAAATATGATTTAGTGTGTCATAAATAATTGACACTTCATCTCATAAATATGATTTAGTGTGTCATAAATAATTATGACACTTCATCTCATAAATATGATTTAGTGTGTCATAAATAATTATGACACTTCATCTCATAAATATGATTTAGTGTGTCATAAATAATTATGACACTTCATCTCATAAATATGATTTAGTATGTCAGAATTATGACTTCTCATCTCATAAATATGATTTAGTGTGTCAGAATTATGACTTCTTCTCATAAATATGATTTAGTGTGTCATAAATAATTATGACACTTCATCTCATAAATATGATTTAGTGTGTCATAAATAATTATGACTTCATCTCATAAATATGATTTAGTGTGTCATAAATAATTATGACACTTCATCTCATAAATATGATTTAGTATGTCAGAATTATGACTTCATCTCATAAATATGATTTAGTGTGTCAGAATTATGACTTCATCTCATAAATATGATTTAGTGTGTGTCATAAATAATTATGACACTTCATCTCATAAATATGATTTAGTATGTCAGAATTATGACTTCTCATCTCATAAATATGATTTAGTATGTCATAAATAATTATGACACTTCATCTCATAAATATGATTTAGTGTGTCATAAATAATTATGACTTCTCATCTCATAAATATGATTTAGTGTGTCATAAATAATATGACACTTCATCTCATAAATATGATTTAGTGTGTCAGAATTATGACTTCTCATCTCATAAATATGATTTCATAATTATGACACTTCATCTCATAAATATGATTTAGTGTGTCAGAATTATGACTTCTCATCTCATAAATATGATTTCATAATTCATGACACTTCATCTCATAAATATGATTTAGTGTGTCAGAATTATGACTTCATCTCATAAATATGATTTAGTGTGTCAGAATTATGACTTCTCATCTCATACAATATGATTTCATAATTATGACACTTCATCTCATAAATATGATTTAGTATGTCAGAATTATGACTTCTCATCTCATAAATATGATTTAGTGTGTCAGAATTATGACTTCTCATCTCATAAATATGATTTAGTATGTCAGAATTATGACTTCTCATCTCATAAATATGATTTAGTATGTCAGAATTATGACTTCTCATCTCATAAATATGATTTCATAATTATGACACTTCATCTCATAAATATGATTTAGTATGTCAGAATTATGACTTCTCATCTCAAATATGATTTAGTGTGTCAGAATTATGACTTCTCATCTCAAATATGATTTAGTGTGTCAGAATTATGACTTCTCATCTCAAATATGATTTAGTGTGTCAGAATTATGACTTCTCATCTCAAATATGATTTAGTGTGTCAGAATTATGACTTCTCATCTCATAAATATGATTTCATAATTATGACACTTCATCTCATAAATATGATTTAGTATGTCAGAATTATGACTTCATCTCAAATATGATTTAGTGTGTCAGAATTATGACTTCTCATCTCAAATATGATTTAGTGTGTCAGAATTATGACTTCTCATCTCAAATATGATTTAGTGTGTCAGAATTATGACTTCTCATCTCAAATATGATTTAGTGTGTCAGAATTATGACTTCATCATCTCAAATATGATTTAGTGTGTCAGAATTTGACGTCATTTATGAAGAAAAGTCAAGTAAGAAATTAAGTAGAAATTTAGGCTACTTTCTGTCATAACTGTAATTTTTATGTCATAATTTTTGACTTTTCAGCTCATAATTATGATTTTTTTTTCTTGTGTGCTGGAAATGGACTTCCATAGTCATTGTCAGCTTATATTTATTAATATTTATTTATATATAATAATATTTATTGTATAATGTAAATTGTCAATGTAAATGTATTTCAATAATCTTTATTTACACTTTGAAAAATATATATTTTTTCCATTGTAGGTCAAATTTTTATGCAAAAATATAGAAAATCCTTAAGGGTTCTTCTGCTTTTAAATGTTTGATATTTCATTAGCCATATGGAAGCAACATTTTCTACAATTTTCCCAGAAACAAGTCCTATCCTACAAGTTTTAGTTTTGTGTAATATTTAAATTATGAAGGTTTTTGTTGCATGTTACGTCCTCATTTAAATAAATAAGTGTGTGTGTGTGTGTGTGTGTGTGTGCCTTCATATACTAAGATTTTGTATTAGTGGAAGCATATGTTATGTAAGCAGCTTTGTTAGACATGGTTTCCTATAAAGCGCAGCAGTCAGTTCCCGAAGTAAAAACTCATTCATTTTCTCCATAGGGAAACTGATTTTTGACGATAACTTATAAACCTTTAAAGACAGGCCTACTGTGAGCTGCGAGGTTGTTAATCGATAGTATCTGCTTCTGTTGAACCCGTCATCCCACATTATCTCAGCTCAGTTATAGAATAATTGTTTAACACTGGAATTTGGCGATAAACTACATTACCCATGATGCTGTGCAGAAAATCCACCAATCAGAGAGTCAAAACGAACACAACACGCCAAAAGGTCTCGTTAGCTCCGCCCACTCCCATGAATCACGATCAGGTCTCAGTCAGGTCGTGTGATGGAGAGCCGCTCGCGGTCAGATATGTGACATCACTGCTGTAGTGCACCTGAAGCTCACGGGAACAAATGTGCCTGAGCGCATGATTCAGCACCACGGACAGCGCCGGAGCCTTTCTGTCCCGTGTTTGCAGCGTGCATCGAGTCTGAGACTGAACATGAACTCAAACTTTTAGAAAGACACACTCACACATATACACACACACTCTCTCACACTCACACATACACACACACTCTCTCACACTCACACATACACACTCACTCACTCACACTCATACACACACTCATACACACCATATTATAAAATATAACATAGTTTTCTTATATACACACTCATACACACACACTCACACACACACCACACACACTCATACACACACCATATTATAAAATATAACAGTTTTCTTATATACACACACACTCACACACACACCATACACAATCATACACACACACCATATTATATTATAAAATATAACATATTTTTCTTATATACACTCACACTCATACACACACACATGCAAAAACACACACACACAACACTCACACTCACACACACACTCACTCACACTCATACACACCATATTATAAAATATAACATACTTTTCTTATATACACACACTCATACACACACACTTACACACACACACCACACACACTCATACACACACCATATTATAAAATATAACAGTTTTCTTATATACACACACTCATACACACACACTCACTCACACTCATACACACACTCACACACACACCATACACAATCATACACACACACACACACACACACCATATTATATTATAAAATATAACATATTTTTCTTATATACACTCACACTCATACACACACACATGCAAAAACACACACACACACACTCACACACACTCACACTCATACACACACACACACACACTCTCTCTCTGTCTCTCTCTCACACACACACACTGCACTCACAAACACTCACTTACTCACACACATATACACACACACATACAAAAACACACAAACACTCACTCACACACATACATATAAAAATACACATACACACTCGCTCACACACACACTATACCCAATTACTGGTGCCATTACAAACAGAGCTGCTGATTTACAGATCACACACACATTCTGACTGAACTCACTCAGATCATTACAGATAATTAGCCTATTCATGTTATAAAAGCTGAAATGATGCGGTTATGTTGCCATCAGAGCATCAGGCCCCATCGAGGAGAGATTTGAATGCCGTTCTGTGTGTCATAAATAAACTAAAGATCACAAATCACACACACCGTCATCAGAAAGAGCCGTGAGCTGATTTGCATGTGTGAATTTGAATGTATTGCATCACCACTGAGACAAAATCCATGTGTTGTCATTGAAATGGTTTATTTGTAAATTGATAATTTTGCAACAATATTTGTATGTATGTGAGTTCCATGTTTTTTAGTGTACTTGTTTAGGTGTGGACTAGAGACACGTCGTCAGTAATGTTCTGGCAGAAATAATTCATGAATCCGGTTATTTATAGCAACCTGACCTTGATTTTTTTTTTTTTTTGCAGTCAGAGTTTAAACGCTGTGAGTGCGATCGACGCTGTAGGGTGATTGGTTAATAGTTCTGTCATATCGGTACACACACACACACTGCAGATGCTCTCAAACACACCTGCATTAGCCAATCACGTTTCCCATATTGATGTGTTGCCATAGCTACAGTACTTCCCAACACTTTGCATTACAATGGCAACTATTCTCTCCTCAACGTTGTTGTCACTGCAGGGGTGTCGTTATGACCATGACGTCCTATGTGATGTTACCATGGTGACCCTTGCTTCCAGGGTGCATTGTGAAATTTGCATGTGAGTACAGGGCTGCTGTTGTGTGCAGTTGTGTGCAATCTGCAGGATTGTAGCATAGAGATGTGTGTTGAAAGCATAGCTGTTCGAGTTTGTTTAGCTTGTTATTCTTTCTTAATGGCTGTTGTTTAACATTTGCATATTCAAAGTTCACTACAGATCTACAGTTGTCGTAATGCATGCTGTTGTTTCCTAAGGCACTGTATCTGGTGTATGAGAGCTATAGAGAAAGGAAGTGTACCGCTATAAGTTAAAGGCCGTTAGTGCTCAACATTTAAAGGATAGTTCACCCAAAAATGAAAATTAGCCCATAATTTACTCACCCCTCAAGTCATCTTAGGTGTATATGACTTTCTTCTTTTAGCGAATACAGTCAGAGTTATCTAAAAAAATATCCTGGCTAGTGTTGTCAAAGTACTGACTTCGGTACCAAGTCTGTACTGAAATTTAAAAAATGTGACAATACCAGCATTTCCCTCTAGCATTTTCAGCACTGTTGAACGGATTCTTAAACACCTTTGATTGGCCATCGTGTTCACGAGCTCAACATATATGTCTGTGATTGACCAGTGTGTTCATGCGCTCATATATGTCTACGATTGGCCTTTGTGTTCACGCGCTCAACATATATGTCTCTGATTGGCCATTGTGTTCACGCTCAACATACATGTCTGTAATTGGCTATCTTGTCCACAAGCTCAACATACATGTCTGTAATTGGCCATCTTGTCCACAAGCTCAACATACATATCTGTGATTTGCCATTGAGTTCACGCATTCAACATATATGTCTGTGATTGGCCATTGTGTACACACTCAACATATATGTTTACGATTGGCCTTTGTGTTCACAAGCTCAACATGCATGTCTGTGATTGGCCACTGTGTTCACGCACTCAACATATACGTCTACGACTGGCTGTTGTGTTCACGCACTCAACATATCTCTGTGATTGGCCATTGTGTTCACAAGCTCAACATACATGTCGTGATTGGCCAGTGTGTTCACGCTCAAAATATATGTCTCTGATTGGATATTGGCCAAAACAATCTCACTCACGCTAACTGACAGATCTGACGCGTGTGCACAAAGACGCCTCAGACAGCGCACAATCCCGATATACACAGAATTACAGTATTTCAAAGTATCTGTCATGGCGTGTATTCATGCATACATTATCTGTTATGTCTGTTATGTGAATGTTTGGTTAACTATTGGGGAAAAACATCAGATGTGTGATATTATATTAGATCCGCATGCGGTACAGTATGTCTTAAATTATAGACTGTCTGTTTCATTAATCTTAATCAAACAACTGTGGTATCATGGGGGAAAAAAGTTGAACATATATTTTTCCTATAGATATTTGGTTTTGACTTGGTGTGTGCCAAATTTGGTGTCATTACCAGGGATTTTAAGGTGTGGTTGCTAGGTTGGAAACTTCAGAAAACTTTAACTTGATTTTTCTCAAAATTGACTTTGATCGACTTCAATCAGGTGTACATTATTTTGAAGGATTTTTTAATAGAGAATGTGATAACTCATTTTTGAAAATTTTGCCAGCACGGGTCACAACTATATTTAGATATCCCTACAAATTACACACATTAATTCAAATGAGATAGAGCCCATTAAATCCCTTATGTATAAGCCGAGTTGGGGCTCCAGACTTGTAGCATGGATGGAGAGGTCACCGATTGGGTGCATATGCCGGGGGTATGGAGCCCCAACTTGGCTTTTTCCCGAGATACAGTGACTTATGTGGTACTTTGACCGGGTATAACTCGTGAACCAAGACTCTTGGCCTGGACCCCCAGCCACCAACACATACCCATTTTTTTATAAACCTTAGATTTTGGTGGGCTTCATAGGTTACTTACCCTAATTTCTTAAAAAATAAAATAAAATAAAAAAACCACCAAACTTGCTGAGAGTGAAGCACATAAGGGTGTTTAGGAGGTAGTCCATGCTATTTTACTGCCACCTTGTGGAGATGATCCAGACATACTTTCTCTTTTTAATCAAAATAAGAAAAAAAAAATGAAGACTGCATGATGATGTCATAAAGGACTGTATTAATGAAATGCATGATATGCTGTGGGAGATCAAAGGCACTGCACTATACAATGGTTACTAATATGGATACAAATATTAACATGACTTGCTCTAATCAAGGAGTTCATTGCCTAGATTTAAAGTCTCAAATCTGTGAATGTTCATGTTTGTACATAGGCATTTAATTGTAGCATGGTGATGTTGTTGCTGTTGTCGGATAGTGAGGATTTTAAAGCTGCATGTGGATGTGAGAGAGGTACAGATGTGAGTGCAGGCAGAGAGGATGCTCATAAATGATGCAGGGTCTCAGAATAAACGATCGCATCACACAAATACACACTCGCACACATGAAACATTTATCACGCTTTCTCTGTAGCGTTTATTTGTGGAGCTGATGCTGTTGTGTTTAGTGGATGCGCTTCATGCTGCTCACCACTAACTGGCAGCATTGAACCATTAACCTAGTGAGCTGCCTAACTAGACTGCACTTTTATTTATAGGCATCACTGAGTGCAGATCTGGTCCAAAAGGTGGATGAGTAATGCTGCCTTTTAAGAAACCTAATTTGGGCTTATACACTCTTAGAAGAAAAGATTCCATATAGAATCTTAAGGATTCCATCATGCGCTTCATATAAGCTTTTAGGGGTCCCATCATTTTATGGATTTACTTTTAATTCTTTTTTTATTTTTTTATTATTACAATTTTATGAATGAAGCAGTTTGATTTAAATAACCTGATAAACATAAAAGTATTATGCGGTCATTTAAGACATTTCTCCTTATATAGAACCTTTTTAGCATAAAGGGTTCTTTAAAATTGAGTCAAGAACTCTGAAAGATTTCTGCACTAATCCAAATCACTGAATTCAGGTGTTCAATCACTTCATGGCCACAGGTGTATAAATCAAGCACTAGGCATGCAGACGCTTCTACACACATTAGTGAAAGAATGGGTCGCTCTCAGGAGCTCAGTGAACTCAAGCGTGGTACCGTGATAGGTTGCCACCTGTGCAATAAGTCCATTCCTGAAATTTCCTCACTACTAAATATTCCATGCTCAACTGTTAGTGGGATTATAACAAAGTGGAAGCAATTGGGAACAACAACAACTCAGCCACGAAGTGATATGCCACGTAAAATCACAGAGCGGGGTCAGCGCATGCTGAGGGTCACAAATTTCTATAGATACAGAGTCAATAGATACAGACCTCCAAACTTCTGTGGCCTTCAGATGAGCTCAAGAACAGTGTGTAGAGAGCTTCATGGAATGGGTTTCCATGGCCGAGCATCACCAAGAGCAATGCAAAGCGTGGGATGCAGTGGAGTAAAGCACGCTGCCACTGGACTCTAGAGCAGTGGAGACGTGTTCTCTGGAGTGACCAATCACACTTCTCTGTCTGGAAATCCGATGGACGAGTCTGGGTTTGATGGTTGCCAGGAGAACGGGACTTGCCTGACTGCATTGTGCCAAGTGTAAAGTTTGGTGGAGGGGGGATTATGGTGTGGGGTTGTTTTTCAGGGGTTGGGCTTGGCCTCTTAGTTCCAGTGAAAGGGACTCTTAATGCTTCAGCATACCAAGACATTTTGGACAATTTCATGCTCCCAACTTTGTGGGAACAGTTTGGGGATGGCCCCTTCCTGCTCCAACATGACTGCGTTCCAGTGCACAAAGCGTCGGTCCATAAAGACATGGATGAGTGAGTTTGGTGTGGAGGAACTTGACTGGCCTGCACAGAGTCCTGACCTCAACCCGATAGAACACCTTTGGGATGAATTAGAGCAGAGACTGAGAGCCAGGCCTTCTCGTCCAACATCAGTGCCTGACCTCACAAATGCACTTCTAGAAGAATGGTCATAAACACACTCCTAAACCTTGAGGAAAGCCTTCCCAGAAGAGTTGAAGCCGTTATAGCTGTAAAGGGTAGGCCAACTCCATATTAAACCCTACGGATTAAGAATGGGATGTCATTAAAGTTCATGTGCATGTAAAGGCAAAACTTTTGGCAATATAATGTGTCGCTTTGCATACAATTAAATGATATACAGCACAACAACGAATTTATAGATAAAATAAAATGTACACCAACCTGTATTTTACCGAAGACATGCACCAATTTGATGGAGATGCACTGCTCTCTCCTGAAGAGGGCAGAAAAAGCCTGCGATAAATAACTCAACCCCAAGTTATTATGTCTGACCCAGGAGCTGGGTAACACAAAAACTACCCAAACATTGGGTTGTTACGCCTGACCCAGGATCTGAGTTACACAAAAACTACCAAAACGCTGAAAAAATTAAAAAAAAAATTACCCAAAAGTCTCAACCCAGGATTTGGGTTGAAAAAATAACCCACGATTTTTTAGAGTGGAGAGTTCTATATAGAACCTTTATTTTCTAAGAGTGTACTATATATTGATTTATGTGAGTGTAGTGTATGTATGCGGATAAAGTTGGACATATATCCACCTTTTGATTTACTGATTCATAGACAAAGAACATCTGACTGTACATGAATCATTACAATCACTGGTCTCAGATCAGGCATTAGAATGAACACGGTTACTCACATGTTGTGGCATTTCTGTCGAGTCCATATCGTAAAAAGTCTGTTGCAAAACCTGCTTGAAATTGCGACTGATTTCCCAAAGAATCCACAGTGAAATGAAGCAAATACACATAAATAATGCTCAACTGAGACATTCACATTGGTGAAAATAAAGAAGCACATTCCTAGCATTAGGATCCTTTGGAAGGGAATGTTGTTTTTAGTCCGTTCGTCTCTCCTCGTCATCTCACTAACACTCCAGTGGGCGGAGCCAAAGTTGCAATGATGAATTAGGCGTTGATCTTCTGCAGAGGCCGTCTCTCACCGATCTATGAGTCGTTCTCTGGGCTTGGTAGCAGTAAAAGCTGTTTTTGGACTAACAAGGATGTTTTCAGTTCTGAAACTTACAGGATATTCTTATAGTATGATGACCTTATATAAGTCAAAAGCTCAAAGGAAAATTTTATTTCTCAGTTCATGACCCCTTTAATATATCGCTGGGTGATTATATAGTTAAATTTTTTTACTTGTAGTGATTATATAGATTATATAGTTACATTTTTTAGTACTTATAATGCTGGGTTCTGACTACATGATATCAGTCTGATTTTGGCACAATCCGTCTGGCGTAGGCTGTTGTGGTGATTTGTAAAAAATAATGTGTGTTGGGTCGCATAAGACAATATATATTGTGTGGTCTGAAACCACCATAATTCATTCAATATCCGAAATCATTTATACTAATGTTCAAGGACAGCATGTATTTAAATGTGTGTATCCATGTGAAGGAGTCAAGACATTGATCACATTGACAGCGGAAACTTCATAATTGTTGATGACCTGTGTGTGTGTGTGTGTGTGCATGTTGGTGTTGAGTTTTCAGATCAATTTCCAATCTGCTCCATCAGGGGTCATAATAATGACAAATTGCCATTGGTTCCTTCCTTCATCGACTGGCCAATCAGAGCACGTCTCCCACCAACCCAAAGACACTAAATACAGATTATAGAGTTTCAGTTTCCGTCTCTTTTCTTATTTTTCCAAATCTGATCTCTGATTTGAAACATACACTCATTTTGGGATCAGCGATGGGGGCAGGTTACTCCTCAGAACACACACACACACCTGCAGTGCTGAGATGGGGTTATACTACTCCTGGATCATTAGGGTCATCTTCAACACTCGTATTTCAGCTCGGCCTTCCTCTTCCTCCTTATTCTCACCTTGTTCTTTACAGGTCATTGTTTAGTGGTGACTCAACACAAATATCTCATATTTTAATGTAGACGCTCATTTCCAACTGTCTTGAGATGATAATTTAAAGGGAAAGCGGATTTAACTCTTTAAGAGCACTATTTGAACAGCACTATCCTCTAATGGAGGTCCGACCTTACTCATGAACTATTCATCTCAAAATGAGGAGTTATCCATATTTCATACTGTACATTATAATGTTGTGATGTATAAAAAAACATGCTTGACCAAAATTATTAATGAAAAGCACATACATTTGGCACACTATTGTTTATTCTCACCACACAAGGCCATGCTCTTCAAGAAATAAAGCTCTTAAAGAGTTCAGTCTTACTGTAATCTAGTGGTATAATAATTATACAGAGTACACACACATATATTATGTAAACACTATATACACAGTATACACTCACCTAAAGGATTATTAGGAACACCTGTTCAATTTCTCATTAATGCAATTATCTAATCAACCAATCACATGGCAGTTGCTTCAATGCATTTAGGGGTGTGGTCCTGGTCAAGACAATCTACTGAACTCCAAACTGAATGTCAGAATGGGAAAGAAAGGTGATTTAAGCAATTTTGAGCGTGCCATGGTTGTTGGTGCCAGACGGGCCAGTCTGAGTATTTCACAATCTGCTCAGTTACTGGGATTTTCACACACAACCATTTCTAGGGTTTACAAAGAATGGTGTGAAAAGGAAAAACATCCAGTATCACGGCAGTCCTGTGGGGCGAAAATGCCTTGTTGATGTTAGAGGTCAGAGGAGAATGGGCCGACTGATTCAAGCTGATAGAAGAGCAACTTTGACTGAAATAACCACTCGTTACAACCGAGGTATGCAGCAAAGCATTTGTGAAGCCACAACACGCACAGCCTTGAGGCGGATGGGCTACAACAGCAGAAGACCCCACCGGGTACCACTCATCTCCACTACAAATAGGAAAAAGAGGCTACAATTTGCACAAGCTCACCAAAATTGGACAGTTGAAGACTGGAAAAATGTTGCCTGGTCTGATGAGTCTCGATTTCTGTTGAGACATTCAGATGGTAGAGTCAGAATTTGGCGTAAACAGAATGAGAACATGGATCCATCATGCCTTGTTACCACTGTGCAGGCTGGTGGTGGTTTCAAGATTCAAGATTCAAGATTCAAGAGTTTTATTTGTCACATACACAGTTATATACAGAATATACAACCGGCAGTGAAATGTAAACAGGTCCGCTCCATGGACAGTGCAAATTCACAGTTAAAAACACAAGGAAGAAATTATAATAGAAATAGGATATAAAAAGTACTCTATATATATATATATATATATATATATATATATGTCTATATCTGTAGAATTATAAATAATCAAGTCAAGAGAAAAAAGGTAACAAATAAGGATAAAGTGGAATAAAATAATTGAAGTAGACTTTGCAGTGAGTAAACTGTAGACTTATAAATATGTGGTTAACAAATGTATAAAGAGTATAATGTGCAAACAGGTTTATGACAGGTTGTTACACAGTAACAACGAGAACAGAAAGTGCAGTGCAATGTCAGTGTATCGATGTTTATCCTGAAGTGAAGTCACGTGATGTTAAGTGACTGAGTTCAGGAGTCTGATGGCCTGGGGGAAGAAGCTCCTCCTGAGTCTCTCAGTTTTGGCCATCAGGCTTGGAAGCGCTACCAGATGGTAGCAGCGTGAAATGAAGGTTTGCAGGGTGATTAGAGTCCTTGATGATCTTGGTAGCTCTACCTTTGCAGCGTTTGGTGTAGACGTCCTGCAGAGACGGAGAGCTGACCCTGAGATACGCCGGATAAGCGCACTACTCTTTGCAGGGCTTTGCGGTCATGACTGGTGCTGTTCCCATACCACGCTGTGATGCACTGAGTTAAAACACTTTCTATCGCCCCTAAATAGAAAGTTTTCAGGATAGCTGGTGAAACCCTGAATTTCTCAGCTGGCGCAGGTGGTACAGTCTTTGCCTGGCTTTTTTCACCTGTGTCTGAATGTGAGCAGTCCAGGTCAGGTCCTCGGAGATGTTTACTCCCAGGTACTTGAAGCTGCTCACTCTCTCTACTGGTGACCCGCTGATCATGAGGGGAGTATGTCCGTTGCTGTCGCTTCCTGAAGTCCACAATCATTTCTTTGGTCTTGCCAACATTCAGAGAGAGACAGTTGTCCTGGCACCATGATGTTAGATGCTCCACCTCGTCCAAGTATGCCGTCTCATTGTTGTTGGAAATGAGGCCCAGGACAACAGTATCATCAGCAAATTTGATGATAGAGGTGGAGCTGTGTGTGGACAAACAGTCATGCGTGTAGAGAGAGTAGAGCAGGGGCTCAGGACACAGCCCTGTGGAGCTCCCACACTCAGGGTGATGGAGGTGGAGGTGGACTGGCCTATTCTCACCACCTGAGGCCTGCCAGTGAGGAAGTCCTCAATCCAGTGGCAGAGAGAAGGATTCAGGCCGAGATCCAGGAGTTTGGAGGTTAGCTTGGTGGGAACTATGGTGTTAAAGGCTGAGCTATAGTCAATAAATAGCAGTCTTACGTGAGTTCCCACTTTTGCTGTCGATGTGAGTGAGGGAGGAGTGGAGGACATGAGAGATGGCATCTTCAGTCGATCTATTGGGACGATAGGCAAACTGAAGAGGGTCCAAAGTGTCAGGAATGAAGGCGCAAAATGGTGTTTTTAATGAGTCTCTCAAAGACCTTCATGACTATAGACGTGAGAGCCACTGGACGATAGTCATTTAGGCAAGAGGGTTTACTGTTCTTAGGGACAGGGATGATGGTGGATTTTTTGAAGGAGGTGGGGACCACAGATGTAGCGAGGACTCATTAAAGATAGATGTAAACAACCCGGTGAGCTGATCAGCACAGGACCGCAGAACACGACCTGAAATACCATCCGGCCCAGCAGCTTTCCTGACGTCCACACGCTTGAGTGCTCTCCGAACTTCATCCTCCGAGACAGAGATCACGTGATTGTTGCTGCTCTGAGTAATTTCCTCTAACGCGCCACTTGGCGGAGTCGCGCTGTCAGCGTTACAGTCAAAGCGGCGTAGAAAGAGTTTAACTTCGTTCACGAGCAACGGATCAGCGTTCACCTCTGCAGAGGATTTAGATCCAAAGGAGCAGATGGACCTCAGACCTTGCCACATGCGCCGCGAGTCGTTGAGTTGGAAATGAGACTCCACTCGGTCTTTATAACGGAGTTTTGCGGCTTTAACTGCTCGTCTGAGAGCATAGCAGGGCGATCTGTATTCAGTCATATTCCCTGAATGGAGACCGAGGCGTTGTAAGCAGCAGTGCGTCGCGCTCACTGCCGCTACGGATTGAATTGTCCACCCACGGTTTCTGATTTGAGAAGGACGTTATTGTTATTGTTTGCGTGGCTTGCTCTGTAAGCGTGTTGATGAAGCAAAGCGCCACGTCTGTGAACTCGCTTCGTCAGCTGAACTCGCCGGAACATGTCCCAATCCACATCGCCCAGAGCTGCCTGTAGCGCGGTCTCTGAGTGGGGTGACTAACGCTTAACTTCCCGCCTCACCGGGGTTCCTGGAGGAGCTTTTGTTTGTATTCGGGAGTGAGGAAAATGGCGGCATGATCCGATTTGCCAAACGCTGGAAGTGACCGCGCTTTATAGGCGTTCTTAAACGGAGAGTAGCAGTGATCCAGTGTGTTTGCTCCTCGCGTGTGGGGCAGGAGACGTGCTGGTGAAAGTTTGGCAGGACTTTCTTTAGGTTTGCTTTGTTAAAATCGCCGCGCGACAATGAATGCCGCGTCGGGATGTTGGTTTTATGACGCCGCTGGCAACATCATGAAGGCCAGATAAAGCCAGCGCTGTGTCTGCCTGCGGTGGGATGTAAACGGCGGTCGCGACAACCGCAGAAAACTCCCTAGGCAGATAGAATGGGCGGCAGATGATTGTTAAATGTTCCAGATGAGGTGAGCAGGACCGCGAGAGAATGGTGATGTTCCTGGATCGCACCATTTCTTGTTGATCATGAAACACACTCCACCGCCTTTGGATTTACCAGCCTCGGCTGTTCTGTCCATCCGAAAACAGAGAAGTTCTCCGACGGCGCCACAGCTGTGTCCGGGACCGCTGGCGTGAGCCATGTTTCAGACAAACAATAGATATTACAGTCTCTCATGTCCCGTTGAAAACTTATCCTGGCTCTAAGATCGTCCATCTTATTATCCAAGGATTGAACATTTGCTAGAAGAATGCTCGAGAGGAGAGGCTGAATGCCCTTTCCTCAGTCTGTTACGGATACCAGCGCGTTTCCCACGGTGTTTCTTTGTTCTACGCCGCTGGCTCTGGCCATTGTTCAACTCGGCGTTCCGAAGAATCTCAGATGGCCACAGAGGATCGGCGAAAGTGTCCTGAAACAGTCCAGTGTAGAGGTAACCAATGTCCAAAAGAGTTTTGCTGTCGTAGTAGATCAATGCAGATGATAAGTTTGTAAAAACTGAGAGTAAAAGAAAGTAAAATAGTAAATAAAAGCACAGTCTTCGCGGAGCGACCTGAACGGCGACCAAACACAGCGGCGCCATTTTGTACTACTGGTGGTGGTGTAATGGTGTGGGGGATGTTTTCTTGGCACACTTTAGGCCCCTTAGTGCCAATTGGGCATCGTTTAAATGCCACGGCCTACCTGAGCATTGTTTCTGACCATGTCCATCCCTTTATGACCACCATGTACCCATTCTCTGATGGCTACTTCCAGCAGGATAATGCACCATGTCACAAAGCTTGAATCATTTCAAATTGGTTTCTTGAACATGACAATGAGTTCACTGTACTAAAATGGCCCCCACAGTCACCAGATCTCAACCCAATAGAGCATCTTTGGGATGTGGTGGAACGGGAGCTTCGTGCCCTGGAGGTGGATCCCACAAATCTCCATCAACTGCAAGATGCTATCCTATCAATATGGGCCAACATTTCTAAAGAATGCTTTCAGCACCTTGTTGAATCAATGCCAAGTAGAATTAAGGCAGTTCTGAAGGCGAAAGGGGGTCAAACACAGTATTGGTATGGTGTTCCTAATAATCCTTTAGGTGAGTGTATATACAGGGCTCCAAACTGTATTTTTCAACTTTTTTTCCTGCTGGTATGACTAAATTTTGTTTAGAAGTTGCACTGGTGCGGACCATTTATCAGCTCGGGCAATAATAGACATCGCAGTGCAGCTCATACATGGGCAGATCACGTGACACCGTTACTACTCAGTGCTGGAGATCCAGGGAGAAAACGCTTGAATTCAGTACAGAATTAATAACATCACTACTGTGAGATCTAGTGGAAGCGTTCGGCGAAGAACTCTCCGTTATAAAGCACAGATATCAGATCAAACAGAGCTGACGTGGAAACCAGGAGAAACATTGAGCCATGAACGAAGTTCAGGGGTTTCAGTTTTTTTGTAATATTGTTCATCTCAGGGTTTGTACAACCTTTTGAGAGTGAAAGTCAAGCACTTTTCAAGGGCTTCACATTTTTTCCAGCACTTAAAAGCTCTAAATATTATCCAATATTAACGTTATTTTTAATGTGATGATTTGTAAAACTAAAAGTTTAAAGGTGTAGGCCACTAACACTGTTATTTTAAAAAAAGACATGAAATTACCACTATAACCAGTAGTTGGCGGCAGAGGAGCACTTATTGACTTATTAGCCATTTCCACTCCTTAATATATGGAAAGAAGTAGGAAGTCAAAAAGTCTCATGAAAAACAAAAACTTTTCTTCAAATTGTGACTGAATTACCCAGAAAACAAGTTGTCGGTCAGTTCAGTGTGATACTGTAGAAGAACAATGGTACATTTAATAAGAGTAGAATATTTAAATCCCCTATAAAAATGAGGTTTTTGCACATTACTGTTGTAAAATGAAAAGTTAATTTTATCTGCATATCAATTCAAGCTCAGTCCTTCACTGTTAAATTTCCAATAAACACATGTAAAATTAATAACTGCACTCATTAACAAAACAATAGTAATTTTGTGATTTAACTTTAATACATTTTCTTCCAGCGTCACCAAATCAGGTGCTGGTGCCACTGCTCTCAAATGTTTTATATATATATATATAATGATAATAATAATATATGTATATGTATATATGTATGTATGTATGTGTGTGTGTGTGCATGGATAGATGCATAAGGCAAGTAACATGCATGGATGCTTTACTTGTAGGGACCTCGAATGTGAGAGAGTGTGTGTGCGCGTGTGTGCGTGAGTGAGTGTGCACAAGTACTACTGGCCTACTCAGCGGAGACTATAGATAGACATCCTCTCTTTCTCCCGTCTCTCTCTCTCAGTGATAAAATAATCAGTGTTGTGTGATGAAGGTTGAATGATGTATCTGGGTCACAGTGATTGGCCTCTTTACTGGAGACTTCAGAAACGATCTCTCAGCACCTGACAGCTCTGCGTGTTCGATACGGTATCGGTACCTGAGTCAGCAGCGGCAGCCATCCGTCAGAGAGCAGATCCGTACCGTCCGTACACCTACTCGCGCAAATCAACGGCCGCTGTTCATCATAAAAAGCAATCACATGGAGCCAAACCATCCATAAGTGTAATTTGAAAATGCCCTAATTAAACTTTGTCCTAATGATACTGACTCACAAATGTTGTTTGTTTACAACGTGATGATTTATTTGTAACATCGCTGTGAAACGACTTTTTGATTTTTGTCTTAAATTTGGGCCAGGACACATTAGCCAAAAGCGCGAGATGACCAGTGAGAAACAGCGTTTCAGGCTAGATTTACATTCATCTGGATACATTTGATTTGTGTATATCTACTGTTTCAATAGTCTTTTAAAAAGGCATCTGAAATAATAAACAGTAATAAAGTGCAATGTAGTGTCAAAAATATAGCTTTATCGATACTGAAATATCAGCAGAATACACGATACTGCTCTCTCATCTCTCCGACAGCGAGAGACACACAAACCCGCCTCCACTCACTCACTCGCTTCATTCGCTCCGGATGAATATTGTTCCTGTTACAGGGCTTGAATTTCAGCGTGAGATTGCACATATTGCGCATAATTTTACTCATTCCCACAGATTTTGTGCTCAAACACTCAAAGTGCGGCACATAAAGCCACCTCTCAGCACTAAATCGCTGCTTATTGCACTTAAACAGTCAAACACACACACAAAAATACCGCTCAAGTATTCACGTACACACAGTCAGTTCTGTTTCAAGTGAACGTAAAGAGCTGAGAAAGAAAACGCATGTGTAACAGTGTAATGGATCCGTGCGTCAGCTCTTAAAGTGACAGCAGCCTAATAAACCTGCTGACAAATTATGATATGTTATTAAAAATATCTATATGTGGCTGTTTTCCCCCACGGTATCGATGTCCGAATTTGTGGCCAGTGAAAATGCTGAGAGGCTAGCCCCAGTGACTGGTGAGCAAAAAAAAAAAGTGAATGTCAAGCCCTGATTGGTGCAATATGCATCACATGACTAAACATGTCATCGTGAAATAGGCTGTCAAATTGATCCACTTCGGAGATCCATAAAGCTCTGTATATCCGAGTGGCGCTTCTCGAACAGAAACGAACGTAGGGCGGGCTTGATTTTGTCCGTCGGGAATTGATTGGATTGTCGCGGTTTGCTATTGGTGGGGCTCCACCCTCGCGCCACTAATCACGTCATCATGAAGAGAAGTTATTTTGATTTCAAGATTACGAGGCGCACAAATTAAAAAAGAAATATAATGGTGTGCACGGATAAATCATTAATAAGAAGTACTGCAGTATTCCATAACTGTTGATTTCATGGTGACTTTCAGTTTAGTTTGTGGTCTAGGCTGCGGCTGTGCCATTTTTCAGAAAGCTGTTGCTCTGACCTCCCCCTCTGTTCTCATGCAGTTGCTCTCCTTCTCTTTTCCTTCTATCCGACCACACACACACACACACACACTCCCCTCCGTGTCTCTCTATCCCTCAGCATCATTCTGAACTTCATCTGTTCGGCTGGAATCACACAAAATGCGTTCTCGGTTTCCCGGTGTGTTGGATTTGCTTTGAGGCTTTTCCCTGCACCGGATCTCTGGACAGGAATGGGATGAGGGCTGTTAAATCAACATGTTGAGGACAAACCGGACCTCACGGATGGGTTAGTGATGAGAAGCCAGCGACCCTGATTTCAGCTGCACGTTTTGGACAAGCTCTTCGTATCATGAATAACTGACGGTCCCGTTAACTTGGGACTCCCATTTTTTTTTTTTTTTTTTTTTGGGACGGTCTCCGTGTTGTTATGTGGTCTAATTGCGCGGTTATGTAACTCTAAGTGCTTTCCGTGGTAAGTAACCGAGTCTATCGGTATCGCTCATGCTCCGGTGCATGCCTGCACGAGAGAAGCGCGCGCGCTCGCTCCCTCGCGCCGGTGATCTTCACCGTGAATCTGCACCGAATCTGCACGATCGTCCCCACACCGACCGGACCCGCGTCCCTCCGTCTCCCGTGAGATGGCCGCGGCGATCGCCAGCTCGCTCATCCGACAGAAGCGGCAGGCGCGCGAGGCGAACAGCGACCGTGCGGCGTCCGGTAAGCGCCGCTCCAGCCCGGCCAAAGAGCCCTCCGGACGAGGCTCCCTGTGCAACCGGCACCTGTTCGGACTCTTCGGCAAAGTCCGATTCTGCAGCGGGAAAAAACGACCCGTGCGCCGGAAACCAGGTCAGTTCATTCACACTCACTCACTCACTCACTCACTCACTCACACACTCACACACACACACACACACACACACACACACACACACACACACACACACACACACACACACACACACACACACACACACACACACACACACACACACGCGCGGAGCTCAGATAAACGCGCGCGTGATGATCACCTGTGCCCCAGAGTTTGATGCATTATGTAAGTGCGTGATTGTTTCATTGATAACTTTTGATTGCATTAGCGCGTGTAAAGCCGAACACGCAGACGTCATGTGAGCATGCAACGCGTTCACACTTCGCTCCAGTCATGATAACTACACAGTGCAATTAATGTTTGATGTTATTCACGAATGCCATTGTAAGTTTGACCCTGAAACTGCTGCATTTTTACTGTGTTCAGTTTACAGGTGTGTGTTCTGTGCAATTAAATCTCAAATGACGCATCACGTATTACAGCTGGCGGATGCTGTGGTGCTCAGCTGGGTTTGTGTCATGTCTGACTGCTTCTCTCCATTCATACCGACTGACTGAGCTCTTCTAAGATGGAGTGTGTTTGTAATTCAAAGGTCTGTAGTTTTTAATGCTTAATATTGCGGACTGGGACAGTGTCACAGATGCCAGGGCAGAAGGGGAGCCGGTTTACTAACACATTTAGCAAGGTACTAAAACAATTAACACGCTTTAATTGGATAGCAGCACTCTTCTTGTTTTAATCCGTTCATTTGGAACAGTACCGAGCATTGATCTGACTGCAGTTCACCATGCATTATTATTATGATCCATCCATTGTTTACAGGCACAGGCTATTCCATTCCATTATGTGTGTGTGTGTGTGTGTGTGTGTGTGTTCCAGAGCCTCAGTTGAAGTAGTTAGTGACCACCAGGTGTTGTGTGTGTGTGTGTGTGTGTGTGTGTGTGTGTGTGTTGTGTGTGTGTGTGTGTGTTCAGAGCCTCAGTTGAAGTGGATAGTGACC
>JAGHMJ010005366.1:5000-37500 GCA_018749465.1 Paracanthobrama guichenoti
TCACCGGGAGGATTAACGGTTATTGTCGCTCGGCGCGTGTGTGTTACCGTGTGAAGCCTCGCGAGGATGTGCCGCTGTAGCGCGTGGAAGTCTTTTGTCTGCGGCGCCGGAGCGCGTGAAACCTTCTTCATGATGATGATGAGGATGATGATGATGAGGATGAGGATGATGATGATGAAGGCGCCTCTGTGAACGGTCGGGTCGCGGGACTGTGGCGGGATTCTGCGATGAGGATTGCGCGGCTGCTCCGGCAGAAAGGAGCGCACATGCTGCGGTGTCTGTGTGCGCAGAGAACCGAACCGAACAGCACCGACACCGGTGAGACACGCAGGAGCAAGGCACACACACACACACACACACACACACACACACACACACACACACACACACACACACACACACACACACACACACACACACACACACACACACACACACACACACACACACACACACACACACACACACACACGCGCGTCTGAATGGGAACATACAATTCTATATTTCACATTAGGTTTTGTCAGAACTTCTGGTATTAATTTTGTATCAATACATGCTTTGGTAAATCTTAATTATGGTCATCATATTAAGTCATAATTATGTCCCACTAAGTGGCATAAAAGTTGAAATTATGATAAAAGTTAAAAATGATGTCATAATTATGACCTAATAATATGACTTTCTTAAATTATCAGTTTCTATACTTTTTATGTTATAATTCTGCCAATCTTTCAACTTGGCATGTGATAATTTGATGTTGTGGCAAACAGTCAGTTATGATGAGATGAAATGTCATGACTTTTGTGTCATAATTACTTTTCAACTCACGATGTAGTATCTCATAATTTCAACGTTGCCATAATTTGACGTTATTACGGCAAGAAAGTCAAAATTATGAGGTAAAAAGTTTAAATTGACTATCATAATTACATTTTGACAGTGTCATAGTTTCATCCTTTTCGTGTCTTAATCTTGACTGTCATAATTACGCAGTTAGGATTGAATAGGATTCAGTGTGTCATCATTTCAACTTTAAGAATAATTTAGACTATCAGTAATTTTGACTTCATCATAAATATGATTTAGTGTGTCAGAATTATGACTTCTCATCTCATAAATATGATTTAGTGTGTCAGAATTATGACTTCTCATCTCATAAATATGATTTAGTGTGTCAGAATTATGACTTCTCATCTCATAAATATGATTTAGTGTGTCATAAATAATTATGACACTTCATCTCATAAATATGATTTAGTGTGTCAGAATTATGACTTCTCATCTCATAAATATGATTTAGTGTGTCAGAATTATGACTTCTCATCTCATAAATATGATTTAGTGTGTCAGAATTATGACTTCTCATCTCATAAATATGATTTAGTGTGTCAGAATTATGACTTCTCATCTCATAAATATGATTTAGTGTGTCATAAATTATGATGACTCATCTCATAAATATGATTTAGTGTGTCATAAATAATTATGACACTTCATCTCATAAATATGATTTAGTGTGTCATAAATAATTATGACACTTCATCTCATAAATATGATTTAGTGTGTCATAAATAATTATGACACTTCATCTCATAAATATGATTTAGTATGTCAGGAATTAATGACTTCTCATCTCATAAATATGATTTAGTGTGTCAAATTATGACTTCTTCATCTCATAAATATGATTTAGTATGTCAGAATTATGACTTCTCATCTCATAAATATGATTTAGTGTGTCATAAATAATTATGACACTTCATCTCATAAATATGATTTAGTGTGTCATAAATAATTATGACTTCTCATCTCATAAATATGATTTTAGTGTGTCATAAATAATTATGACACTTCATCTCATAAATATGATTTAGTGTGTCATAATTATGACTTCTCATCTCATAAATATGATTTAGTGTGTCAGAATTATGACTTCTTCATCTCATAAATATGATTTAGTGTGTCAAATTATGACTTCTCATCTCATAAATATGATTTAGTGTGTCATAAATAATTATGACACTTCATCTCATAAATATGATTTAGTATGTCAGAATTATGACTCTCATCTCATAAATATGATTTAGTATGTCATAAATAATTATGACACTTCATCTCATAAATATGATTTAGTGTGTCATAAATAATTATGACTTCTCATCTCATAAATATGATTTAGTGTGTCATAAATAATTATGACACTTCATCTCATAAATATGATTTAGTGTGTCAGAATTATGACTTCTCATCTCATAAATATGATTTCATAATTATGACACTTCATCTCATAAATATGATTTAGTGTGTCAGAATTATGACTTCTCATCTCATAAATATGATTTCATAATTATGACACTTCATCTCATAAATATGATTTAGTGTGTCAGAATTATGACTTCTCATCTCATAAATATGATTTAGTGTGTCAGAATTATGACTTCTCATCTCATAAATATGATTTCATAATTATGACACTTCATCTCATAAATATGATTTAGTATGTCAGAATTATGACTTCTCATCTCATAAATATGATTTAGTGTGTCAGAATTATGACTTCTCATCTCATAAATATGATTTAGTATGTCAGAATTATGACTTCTCATCTCATAAATATGATTTAGTATGTCAGAATTATGACTTCTCATCTCATAAATATGATTTCATAATTATGACACTTCATCTCATAAATATGATTTAGTCATGTCAGAATTATGACTTCTCATCTCAAATATGATTTAGTATGTCAGAATTATGACTTCTCATCTCAAATATGATTTAGTGTGTCAGAATTATGACACTTCATCTCATAAATATGATTTAGTGTGTCAGAATTATGACTTCTCATCTCAAATATGATTTAGTGTGTCAGAATTATGACTTCTCATCTCAAATATGATTTAGTGTGTCAGAATTATGACTTCTCATCTCATAAATATGATTTCATAATTATGACACTTCATCTCATAAATATGATTTAGTATGTCAGAATTATGACTTCATCTCAAATATGATTTAGTGTGTCAGAATTATGACTTCTCATCTCAAATATGATTTAGTGTGTCAGAATTATGACTTCTCATCTCAAATATGATTTAGTGTGTCAGAATTATGACTTCTCATCTCAAATATGATTTAGTGTGTCAGAATTATGACTTCTCATCTCAAATATGATTTAGTGTGTCAGAATTTGACGTCATTTATGAAGAAAAAGTCAAGTAAGAAATTAAGTAGAAATTTAGGCTACTTTCTGTCATAACTGTAATTTTTATGTCATAATTTTGACTTTTCAGCTCATAATTATGATTTTTTTTCTTGTGTGCTGGAAATGGACTTCCATAGTCATTGTCAGCTTATATTTATTAATATTTATTTATATATAATAATATTTATTGTATAATGTAAATTGTCAATGTAAATGTATTTCAATAATCTTTATTTACACTTTGAAAAATATATATTTTTTCCATTGTAGGTCAAATTTTTATGCAAAAATATAGAAAATCTTTATGGTTCTTCTGCTTTTAAATGTTTGATATTTCATTAGCCATATGGAAGCAACATTTTCTACAATTTTCCCAGAAACAAGTCCTATCCTACAAGTTTTAGTTTTGGTGTAATATTTAAATTATGAAGGTTTTTGTTGCATGTTACGTCCTCATTTAAATAAATAGTGTGTGTGTGTGTGTGTGTGTGTGTGTGCCTTCATATACTAAGATTTTGTATTAGTGGAAGCATATGTTATGTAAGCAGCTTTGTTAGACATGGTTTCCTATATAAAGCGCAGCAGTCAGTTCCCGAAGTAAAAACTCATTCATTTTCTCCATAGGGAAACTGATTTTTGACGATAACTTATAAACCTTTAAAGACAGGCCTACTGTGAGCTGCGAGGTTGTTAATCGATAGTATCTGCTTCTGTTGAACCCGTCATCCCACATTATCTCAGCTCAGTTATAGAATAATTGTTTAACACTGGAATTTGGCGATAAACTACATTACCCATGATGCTGTGCAGAAAATCCACCAATCAGAGAGTCAAAGCAACACAACACGCCAAAAGGTCTCGTTAGCTCCGCCACTCCCATGAATCACGATCAGGTCTCAGTCAGGTCGTGTGATGGAGAGCCGCTCGCGGTCAGATATGTGACATCACTGCTGTAGTGCACCTGAAGCTCACGGGAACAAATGTGCCTGAGCGCATGATTCAGCACCACGGACAGCGCCGGAGCCTTTCTGTCCCGTGTTTGCAGCGTGCATCGAGTCTGAGACTGAACATGAACTCAAACTTTTAGAAAGACACACTCACACATATACACACACACTCTCTCACACTCACACATACACACACACTCTCTCACACTCACACATACACACTCACTCACTCACACTCATACACACACTCATACACACCATATTATAAAATATAACATAGTTTTCTTATATACACACTCATACACACACACTCACACACACACACACACACTCATACACACACCATATTATAAAATATAACAGTTTTCTTATATACACACACACTCACACACACACCATACACAATCATACACACACACCATATTATATTATAAAATATAACATATTTTTCTTATATACACTCACACTCATACACACACACATGCAAACACACACACACAACACTCACACTCACACACACACTCACTCACACTCATACACACCATATTATAAAATATAACATACTTTTCTTATATACACACACTCATACACACACACTTTACACACACACCACACACACTCATACACACACCATATTATAAAATATAACAGTTTTCTTATATACACACACTCATACACACACACTCACTCACACTCATACACACACTCACACACACACCATACACAATCATACACACACACACACACACACCATATTATATTATAAAATATAACATATTTTTCTTATATACACTCACACTCATACACACACACATGCAAAAACACACACACACACTCACACACACTCACACTCATACACACACACACACACACTCTCTCTCTGTCTCTCTCTCACACACACACACTGCACTCACAAACACTCACTTACTCACACACATATACACACACACATACAAAAACACACAAACACTCACTCACACACATACATATAAAAATACACATACACACTCGCTCACACACACACTATACCCAATTACTTGCCATTACAAACAGAGCTACTGATTTACAGATCACACACACATTCTGACTGAACTCACTCAGATCATTACAGATAATTAGCCTATTCATGTTATAAAGCTGAAATGATGCGGTTATGTTGCCATCAGAGCATCAGGCCCCATCGAGGAGAGATTTGAATGCCGTTCTGTGTGTCATAAATAAACTAAAGATCACAAATCACACACACCGTCATCAGAAAGAGCCGTGAGCTGATTTGCATGTGTGAATTTGAATGTATTGCATCACCACTGAGACAAAATCCATGTGTTGTCATTGAAATGGTTTATTTGTAAATTGATAATTTTGCAACAATATTTGTATGTATGTGAGTTCCATGTTTTTGTGTACTTGTTTAGGTGTGGACTAGAGACACGTCGTCAGTAATGTTCTGGCAGAAATAATTCATGAATCCGGTTATTTATAGCAACCTGACCTTGATTTTTTTTTTTGCAGTCAGAGTTTAAACGCTGTGAGTGCGATCGACGCTGTAGGGTGATTGGTTAATAGTTCTGTCATATCGGTACACACACACACACTGCAGATGCTCTCAAACACACCTGCATTAGCCAATCACGTTTCCCATATTGATGTGTTGCCATAGCTACAGTACTTCCCAACACTTTGCATTACAATGGCAACTATTCTCTCCTCAACGTTGTTGTCACTGCAGGGGTGTCGTTGCGTGACCATGACGTCCTATGTGATGTTACCATGGTGACCCTTGCTTCCAGGGTGCATTGTGAAATTTGCATGTGGAGTACAGGGCTGCTGTTGTGTGCAGTTGTGTGCAATCTGCAGGATTGTAGCATAGAGATGTGTGTTGAAAGCATAGCTGTTCGAGTTTGTTTAGCTTGTTATTCTTTCTTAATGGCTGTTGTTTAACATTTGCATATTCAAAGTTCACTACAGATCTACAGTTGTCGTAATGCATGCTGTTGTTTCCTAAGGCACTGTATCTGGCGTGTATGAGAGCTATAGAGAAAGGAAGTGTACCGTTATAAGTTAAAGGCCGTTAGTGCTCAACATTTAAAGGGATAGTTCACCCAAAAATGAAAATTAGCCCATAATTTACTCACCCTCAAGTCATCTTAGGTGTATATGACTTTCTTCTTTTAGCGGAATACAGTCAGAGTTATCTAAAAAAAATATCCTGGCTAGTGTTGTCAAAAGTACTGACTTCGGTACCAAGTCTGTACTGAAATTTAAAAAATATGACAATACCAGCATTTCCCTCTAGCATTTTCAGCACTGTTGAACGGATTCTTAAACACCTTTGATTGGCCATCGTGTTCACGAGCTCAACATATATGTCTGTGATTGACCAGTGTGTTCATGCGCTCATATATGTCTACGATTGGCCTTTGTGTTCACGCGCTCAACATATATGTCTCTGATTGGCCATTGTGTTCACGCTCAACATACATGTCTGTAATTGGCTATCTTGTCCACAAGCTCAACATACATGTCTGTAATTGGCCATCTTGTCCACAAGCTCAACATACATATCTGTGATTTGCCATTGAGTTCACGCATTCAACATATATGTCTGTGATTGGCCATTGTGTACACACTCAACATATATGTTTACGATTGGCCTTTGTGTTCACAAGCTCAACATGCATGTCTGTGATTGGCCACTGTGTTCACGCACTCAACATATACGTCTACGACTGGCTGTTGTGTTCACGCACTCAACATATATCTCTGTGATTGGCCATTGTGTTCACAAGCTCAACATACATGTCGTGATTGGCCAGTGTGTTCACGCTCAAAATATATGTCTCTGATTGGATATTGGCCAAAACAATCTCACTCACGCTAACTGACAGATCTGACGCGTGTGCACAAAGACGCCTCAGACAGCGCACAATCCCGATATACACAGAATTACAGTATTTCAAAGTATCTGTCATGGCGTGTATTCATGCATACATTATCTGTTATGTCTGTTATGTGAATGTTTGGTTAACTATTGGGGAAAAACATCAGATGTGTGATATTATATTAGATCCGTGCGGTACAGTATGTCTTAAATTATAGACTGTCTGTTTCATTAATCTTAATCAAACAACTGTGGTATCATGGGGGGAAAAAAGTTGAACATATATTTTTCCTATAGATATTTGGTTTTGACTTGGTGTGTGCCAAATTTGGTGTCATTACCAGGGATTTTAAGGTGTGGTTGCTAGGGTTGGAAACTTCAGAAAACTTTAACTTGATTTTTCTCAAAATTGACTTTGATCGACTTCAATCAGGTGTACATTATTTTGAAGGATTTTTAATAGAGAATGTGATAACTCATTTTTGAAAATTTTGCCAGCACGGGTCACAACTATATTTAGATATCCCTACAAATTACACACATTAATTCAAATGAGATAGAGCCCATTAAATCCCTTATGTATAAGCCGAGTTGGGGCTCCAGACTTGTAGCATGGATGGAGAGGTCACCGATTGGGTGCATATGCCGGGGTATGGAGCCCCAACTTGGCTTTCGAGATACAGTGACTTATGTGGTACTTTGACCGGGTATAACTCGTGAACCAAGACTCTTGGCCTGGACCCCAGCCACCAACACATACCCATTTTTTTATAAACCTTAGATTTTGGTGGGCTTCATAGGTTACTTACCCTAATTTCTTAAAAAATAAAATAAAATAAAAAAACCACCAAACTTGCTGAGAGTGAAGCACATAAGGGTGTTTAGGAGGTAGTCCATGCTATTTTACTGCCACCTTGTGGAGATGATCCAGACATACTTTCTCTTTTAATCAAAATAAGAAAAAAATGAAGACTGCATGATGATGTCATAAAGGACTGTATTAATGAAATGCATGATATGCTGTGGGAGATCAAAGGCACTGCACTATACAATGGTTACTAATATGGATACAAATATTAACATGACTTGCTCTAATCAGGAGTTCATTGCCTAGATTTAAAGTCTCAAATCTGTGAATGTTCATGTTTGTACATAGGCATTTAATTGTAGCATGGTGATGTTGTTGCTGTTGTCGGATAGTGAGGATTTTAAAGCTGCATGTGGATGTGAGAGAGGTACAGATGTGAGTGCAGGCAGAGAGGATGCTCATAAATGATGCAGGGTCTCAGAATAAACGATCGCATCACACAAATACACACTCGCACACACATGAAACATTTATCACGCTTTCTCTGTAGCGTTTATTTGTGGAGCTGATGCTGTTGTGTTTAGTGGATGCGCTTCATGCTGCTCACCACTAACTGGCAGCATTGAACCATTAACCTAGTGAGCTGCCTAACTAGACTGCACTTTTATTTATAGGCATCACTGAGTGCAGATCTGGTCCAAAAAGGTGGATGAGTAATGCTGCCTTTTAAGAAACCTAATTTGGGCTTATACACTCTTAGAAGAAAAGATTCATATAGAATCTTAAGGATTCCATCATGCGCCTCATATAAGCTTTTAGGGGTCCCATCATTTTATGGATTTACTTTTTAATTCTTTTTTTCTTTTTTATTATTACAATTTTATGAATGAAGCAGTTTGATTTAAATAACCTGATAAACATAAAAGTATTATGCGGTCATTTAAGACATTTCTCCTTATATAGAACCTTTTTAGCATAAAGGGTTCTTTAAAATTGAGTCAAGAACTCTGAAAGATTTCTGCACTAATCCAAATCACTGAATTCAGGTGTTCAATCACTTCATGGCCACAGGTGTATAAATCAAGCACTAGGCATGCAGACGCTTCTACACACATTAGTGAAAGAATGGGTCGCTCTCAGGAGCTCAGTGAACTCAAGCGTGGTACCGTGATAGGTTGCCACCTGTGCAACAAGTCCATTCCTGAAATTTCTCACTACTAAATATTCCATGCTCAACTGTTAGTGGGATTATAACAAAGTGGAAGCAATTGGGAACAACAACAACTCAGCCACGAAGTGATATGCCACGTAAAATCACAGAGCGGGGTCAGCGCATGCTGAGGGTCACAAATTTCTATAGATACAGAGTCAATAGATACAGACCTCCAAACTTCTGTGGCCTTCAGATGAGCTCAAGAACAGTGTGTAGAGAGCTTCATGGAATGGGTTTCCATGGCCGAGCATCACCAAGAGCAATGCAAAGCGTGGGATGCAGTGGAGTAAAGCACGCTGCCACTGGACTCTAGAGCAGTGGAGACGTGTTCTCTGGAGTGACCAATCACACTTCTCTGTCTGGAAACTGATGGACGAGTCTGGGTTTGATGGTTGCCAGGAGAACGGGACTTGCCTGACTGCATTGTGCCAAGTGTAAAGTTTGGTGGAGGGGATTATGGTGGGGTTGTTTTTCAGGGGGTTGGGCTTGGCCTCTTAGTTCCAGTGAAAGGGACTCTTAATGCTTCAGCATACCAAGACATTTTGGACAATTTCATGCTCCCAACTTTGTGGGAACAGTTTGGGATGGCCCTTCCTGCTCCAACATGACTGCGCACCAGTGCACAAAGCGTCGGTCCATAAAGACATGGATGAGTGAGTTTGGTGTGGAGGAACTTGACTGGCCTGCACAGAGTCCTGACCTCAACCCGATAGAACACCTTTGGGATGAATTAGAGCAGAGACTGAGAGCCAGGCCTTCTCGTCCAACATCAGTGCCTGACCTCACAAATGCACTTCTAGAAGAATGGTCATAAACACACTCCTAAACCTTGAGGAAAGCCTTCCCAGAAGAGTTGAAGCCGTTATAGCTGTAAAGGGTAGGCCAACTCCATATTAAACCCTACGGATTAAGAATGGGATGTCATTAAAGTTCATGTGCATGTAAAGGCAAAACTTTTGGCAATATAATGTGTCGCTTTGCATACAATTAAATGATATACAGCACAACAACGAATTTATAGATAAAATAAAATGTACACCAACCTGTATTTTACCGAAGACATGCACCAATTTGATGGAGATGCACTGCTCTCTCCTGAAGAGGGCAGAAAAAGCCTGCGATAAATAACTCAACCCCTGGGTTATTATGTCTGACCCAGGAGCTGGGTAACACAAAAACTACCCAAACATTGGGTTGTTACGCCTGACCCAGGATCTGAGTTACACAAAAACTACCAAAACGCTGAAAAATTTTTAAAAAAATTACCCAAAAGTCTCAACCCAGGATTTGGGTTGAAAAAATAACCCACGATTTTTTAGAGTGGAGAGTTCTATATAGAACCTTTATTTTCTAAGAGTGTACTATATATTGATTTATGTGAGTGTAGTGTATGTATGCGGATAAAGTTGGACATATATCCACCTTTTGATTTACTGATTCATAGACAAAGAACATCTGACTGTACATGAATCATTACAATCACTGGTCTCAGATCAGGCATTAGAATGAACACGGTTACTCACATGTTGTGGCATTTCTGTCGAGTCCATATCGTAAAAGTCTGTTGCAAAACCTGCGCCGAAATTGCGACTGATTTCCCAAAGAATCCACAGTGAAATGAAGCAAATACACATAAATAATGCTCAACTGAGACATTCACATTGGTGAAAATAAAGAAGCACATTCCTAGCATTAGGATCCTTTGGAAGGGAATGTTGTTTTTAGTCCGTTCGTCTCTCCTCGTCATCTCACTAACACTCCAGTGGGCGGAGCCAAAGTTGCAATGATGAATTAGGCGTTGATCTTCTGCAGAGGCCGTCTCTCACCGATCTATGAGTCGTTCTCTGGGCTTGGTAGCAGTAAAAGCTGTTTTTGGACTAACAAGGATGTTTTCAGTTCTGAAACTTACAGGATATTCTTATAGTATGATGACCTTATATAAGTCAAAAGCTCAAAGGAAAATTTTATTTCTCAGTTCATGACCCTTTAATATATCGCTGGGTGATTATATAGTTAAATTTTTTTACTTGTAGTGATTATATAGATTATATAGTTACATTTTTTAGTACTTATAATGCTGGGTTCTGACTACATGATATCAGTCTGATTTTGGCACAATCCGTCATGTAGGCTGTTGTGGTGATTTGTAAAAATAATGTGTGTTGGGTCGCATAAGACAATATATATTGTGTGGTCTGAAACCACCATAATTCATTCAATATCCGAAATCATTTATACTAATGTTCAAGGACAGCATGTATTTAAATGTGTGTATCCATGTGAAGGAGTCAAGACATTGATCACATTGACAGATGAAACTTCATAATTGTTGATGACCTGTGTGTGTGTGTGTGTGTGCATGTTGGTGTTGAGTTTTCAGATCAATTTCCAATCTGCTCCATCAGGGGTCATAATAATGACAAATTGCCATTGGTTCCTTCCTTCATCGACTGGCCAATCAGAGCACGTCTCCCACCAACCCAAAGACACTAAATACAGATTATAGAGTTTCAGTTTCCGTCTCTTTCTTATTTTTCCAAATCTGATCTCTGATTTGAAACATACACTCATTTGGGATCAGCGATGGGGGCAGGTTACTCCTCAGAACACACACACACACCTGCAGTGCTGAGATGGGGTTATACTACTCCTGGATCATTAGGGTCATCTTCAACACTCGTATTTCAGCTCGGCCTTCCTCTTCCTCCTTATTCTCACCTTGTTCTTTACAGGTCATTGTTTAGTGGTGACTCAACACAAATATCTCATATTTTAATGTAGACGCTCATTTCCAACTGTCTTGAGATGATAATTTAAAGGGAAAGCGGATTTAACTCTTTAAGAGCACTATTTGAACAGCACTATCCTCTAATGGAGGTCCGACCTTACTCATGAACTATTCATCTCAAAATGAGGAGTTATCCATATTTCATACTGTACATTATAATGTTGTGATGTATAAAAAAAACATGCTTGACCAAAATTATTAATGAAAAGCACATACATTTGGCACACTATTGTTTATTCTCACCACACAAGGCCATGCTCTTCAAGAAATAAAGCTCTTAAAGAGTTCAGTCTTACTGTAATCTAGTGGTATAATAATTATACAGAGTACACACACATATATTATGTAAACACTATATACACAGTATACACTCACCTAAAGGATTATTAGGAACACCTGTTCAATTTCTCATTAATGCAATTATCTAATCAACCAATCACATGGCAGTTGCTTCAATGCATTTAGGGGTGTGGTCCTGGTCAAGACAATCTACTGAACTCCAAACTGAATGTCAGAATGGGAAAGAAAGGTGATTTAAGCAATTTTGAGCGTGCCATGGTTGTTGGTGCCAGACGGGCCAGTCTGAGTATTTCACAATCTGCTCAGTTACTGGGATTTTCACACACAACCATTTCTAGGGTTTACAAAGAATGGTGTGAAAAGGGAAAAACATCCAGTATGCGGCAGTCCTGTGGGCGAAAATGCCTTGTTGATGTTAGAGGTCAGAGGAGAATGGGCCGACTGATTCAAGCTGATAGAAGAGCAACTTTGACTGAAATAACCACTCGTTACAACCGAGGTATGCAGCAAAGCATTTGTGAAGCCACAACACGCACAGCCTTGAGGCGGATGGGCTACAACAGCAGAAGACTCCCACGGGTACCACTCATCTCCACTACAAATAGGAAAAAGAGGCTACAATTTGCACAAGCTCACCAAAATTGGACAGTTGAAGACTGGAAAAATGTTGCCTGGTCTGATGAGTCTCGATTTCTGTTGAGACATTCAGATGGTAGAGTCAGAATTTGGCGTAAACAGAATGAGAACATGGATCCATCATGCCTTGTTACCACTGTGCAGGCTGGTGGTGGTGGTGGTGTAATGGTGTGGGGGATGTTTTCTTGGCACACTTTAGGCCCCTTAGTGCCAATTGGGCATCGTTTAAATGCCACGGCCTACCTGAGCATTGTTTCTGACCATGTCCATCCCTTTATGACCACCATGTACCCATTCTCTGATGGCTACTTCCAGCAGGATAATGCACCATGTCACAAAGCTTGAATCATTTCAAATTGGTTTCTTGAACATGACAATGAGTTCACTGTACTAAAATGGCCCCCACAGTCACCAGATCTCAACCCAATAGAGCATCTTTGGGATGTGGTGGAACGGGAGCTTCGTGCCCTGGAGGTGGATCCCACAAATCTCCATCAACTGCAAGATGCTATCCTATCAATATGGGCCAACATTTCTAAAGAATGCTTTCAGCACCTTGTTGAATCAATGCCAAGTAGAATTAAGGCAGTTCTGAAGGCGAAAGGGGGTCAAACACAGTATTGGTATGGTGTTCCTAATAATCCTTTAGGTGAGTGTATATACAGGGCTCCAAACTGTATTTTTCAACTTTTTCCTGCGCTGGTATGACTAAATTTTGTTTAGAAGTTGCACTGGTGCGGACCATTTATCAGCTCGGGCAATAATAGACATCGCAGTGCAGCTCATACATGGGCAGATCACGTGACACCGTTACTACTCAGTGCTGGAGATCCAGGGAGAAAACGCTTGAATTCAGTACAGAATTAATAACATCACTACTGTGAGATCTAGTGGAAGCGTTCGGCGAAGAACTCTCCGTTATAAAGCACAGATATCAGATCAAACAGAGCTGACGTGGAAACCAGGAGAAACATTGAGCCATGAACGAAGTTCAGGGGTTTCAGTTTTTTTGTAATATTGTTCATCTCAGGGTTTGTACAACCTTTGAGAGTGAAAGTCAAGCACTTTTCAAGGGCTTCACATTTTTTCCAGCACTTAAAAGCTCTAAATATTATCCAATATTAACGTTATTTTTAATGTGATGATTTGTAAAACTAAAAGTTTAAAGGTGTAGGCCACTAACACTGTTATTTTAAAAAAAGACATGAAATTACCACTATAACCAGTAGTTGGCGGCAGAGGAGCACTTATTGACTTATTAGCCATTTCCACTCCTTAATATATGGAAAGAAGTAGGAAGTCAAAAGTCTCATGAAAAACAAAAACTTTTCTTCAAATTGTGACTGAATTACCCAGAAAACAAGTTGTCGGTCAGTTCAGTGTGATACTGTAGAAGAACAATGGTACATTTAATAAGAGTAGAATATTTAAATCCCTATAAAAATGAGGTTTTGCACATTACTGTTGTAAAATGAAAAGTTAATTTTATCTGCATATCAATTCAAGCTCAGTCCTTCACTGTTAAATTTCCAATAAACACATGTAAAATTAATAACTGCACTCATTAACAAAACAATAGTAATTTTGTGATTTAACTTTTAATACATTTTCTTCCAGCGTCACCAAATCAGGTGCTGGTGCCACTGCTCTCAAATGTTTTATATATATATATATAATGATAATAATAATATATATATATATAT
Organism: Paracanthobrama guichenoti; assembly: GCA_018749465.1. Taxonomy (NCBI): domain Eukaryota; kingdom Metazoa; phylum Chordata; class Actinopteri; order Cypriniformes; family Gobionidae; genus Paracanthobrama; species Paracanthobrama guichenoti. The sequence goes on from JAGHMJ010005366.1 coordinate 19,482, forward strand.
ATATGTATGTGTATGTGTGTGTGTGTGTGCATGGATAGATGCATAAGGCAAGTAACATGCATGGATGCTTTACTTGTAGGGACCTCGAATGTGAGAGAGTGTGTGTGCTGCGTGTGTGCGTGAGTGAGTGTGCACAAGTACTACTGGCCTACTCAGCGGAGACTATAGATAGACATCCTCTCTTTCTCCCGTCTCTCTCTCTCAGTGATAAAATAATCAGTGTTGTGTGATGAAGGTTGAATGATGTATCTGGGTCACAGTGATTGGCCTCTTTACTGGAGACTTCAGAAACGATCTCTCAGCACCTGACAGCTCTGCGTGTTCGATCACGATGTATCGGTACCTGAGTCAGCAGCGGCAGCCATCCGTCAGAGAGCAGATCCGTACCGTCCGTACACCTACTCGCGCAAATCAACGGCCGCTGTTCATCATAAAAAGCAATCACATGGAGCCAAACCATCCATAAGTGTAATTTGAAAATGCCCTAATTAAACTTTGTCCTAATGATACTGACTCACAAATGTTGTTTGTTTACAACGTGATGATTTATTTGTAACATCGCTGTGAAACGACTTTTTGATTTTTGTCTTAAATTTGGGCCAGGACACATTAGCCAAAAGCGCGAGATGACCAGTGAGAAACAGCGTTTCAGGCTAGATTTACATTCATCTGGATACATTTGATTTGTGTATATCTACTGTTTCAATAGTCTTTTAAAAAGGCATCTGAAATAATAAACAGTAATAAAGTGCAATGTAGTGTCAAAAATATAGCTTTATCGATACTGAAATATCAGCAGAATACACGATACTGCTCTCTCATCTCTCCGACAGCGAGAGACACACAAACCCGCCTCCACTCACTCACTCTTTCCCATTCGCTCCGGATGAATATTGTTCCTGTTACAGGGCTTGAATTTCAGCGTGAGATTGCACATATTGCGCATAATTTTACTCATTCCACAGATTTTGTGCTCAAACACTCAAAGTGCGGCACATAAAGCCACCTCTCAGCACTAAATCGCTGCTTATTGCACTTAAACAGTCAAACACACACACAAAAATACCGCTCAAGTATTCACGTACACACAGTCAGTTCTGTTTCAAGTGAACGTAAAGAGCTGAGAAAGAAAACGCATGTGTAACAGTGTAATGGATCCGTGCGTCAGCTCTTAAAGTGACAGCAGCCTAATAAACCTGCTGACAAATTATGATATGTTATTAAAAATATCTATATGTGGCTGTTTTCCCCCACGGTATCGATGTCCGAATTTGTGGCCAGTGAAAATGCTGAGAGGCTAGCCCCAGTGACTGGTGAGCAAAAAAAAAAAGTGAATGTCAAGCCCTGATTGGTGCAATATGCATCACATGACTAAACATGTCATCGTGAAATAGGCTGTCAAATTGATCCACTTCGGAGATCCATAAAGCTCTGTATATCCGAGTGAAACGCTTCTCAGACAAGAACGAACGTAGGGCGGGGCTTGATTTTGTCCGTCGGGAATTGATTGGATTGTCGCGGTTTGCTATTGGTGGGGCTCCACCCTCGCGCCACTAATCACGTCATCATGAAGAGAAGTTATTTTGATTTCAAGATTACGAGGCGCACAAATTAAAAAAGAAATATAATGGTGTGCACGGATAAATCATTAATAAGAAGTACTGCAGTATTCCATAACTGTTGATTTCATGGTGACTTTCAGTTTAGTTTGTGGTCTAGGCTGCGGCTGTGCCATTTTTCGGGAAAGCTGTTGCTCTGACCTCCCCCCTCTGTTCTCATGCAGTTGCTCTCCTTCTCTTTTTCCTTCTATCCGACCACACACACACACACACTCCCCCTCCCGTGTCTCTCTATCCCTCAGCATCATTCTGAACTTCATCTGTTCGGCTGGAATCACACAAAATGCGTTCTCGGTTTCCCGGTGTGTTGGATTTGCTTTGAGGCTTTTCCCTGCACCGGATCTCTGGACAGGAATGGGATGAGGGCTGTTAAATCAACATGTTGAGGACAAACCGGACCTCACGGATGGGTTAGTGATGAGAAGCCAGCGACCCTGATTTCAGCTGCACGTTTTGGACAAGCTCTTCGTATCATGAATAACTGACGGTCCCGTTAACTTGGGACTCCTTTTTTTTTTTTTTTTTTTTTTTTTTTTTGGGACGGTCTCCGTGTTGTTATGTGGTCTAATTGCGCGGTTATGTAACTCTAAGTGCTTTCCGTGGTAAGTAACCGAGTCTATCGGTATCGCTCATGCTCCGGTGCATGCCTGCACGAGAGAAGCGCGCGCGCTCGCTCCCTCGCGCCGGTGATCTTCACCGTGAATCTGCACCGAATCTGCACGATCGTCCCCACACCGACCGGACCCGCGTCCCTCCGTCTCCCGTGAGATGGCCGCGGCGATCGCCAGCTCGCTCATCCGACAGAAGCGGCAGGCGCGCGAGGCGAACAGCGACCGTGCGGCGTCCGGTAAGCGCCGCTCCAGCCCGGCCAAAGAGCCCTCCGGACGAGGCTCCCTGTGCAACCGGCACCTGTTCGGACTCTTCGGCAAAGTCCGATTCTGCAGCGGGAAAAAACGACCCGTGCGCCGGAAACCAGGTCAGTTCATTCACACCTCACTCACTCACTCACTCACTCACTCACTCACTCACTCACTCACTCACTCACTCACACACACACACACACACACACACACACACACACACACACACACACACACACACACACACACACACACACACACACACACACACACCTGTGCGCGCGGAGCTCCAGATAAACGCGCGCGTGATGATCACCTGTGCCCCAGAGTTTGATGCATTATGTAAGTGCGTGATTGTTTCATTGATAACTTTTGATTGCATTAGCGCGTGTAAAGCCGAACACGCAGACGTCATGTGAGCATGCAACGCGTTCACACTTCGCTCCAGTCATGATAACTACACAGTGCAATTAATGTTTGATGTTATTCACGAATGCCATTGTAAAGTTTGACCCTGAAACTGCTGCATTTTTACTGTGTTCAGTTTACAGGTGTGTGTTCTGTGCAATTAAATCTCAAATGACGCATGCGTATTACAGCTGGCGGATGCTGTGGTGCTCAGCTGGGTTTGTGTCATGTCTGACTGCTTCTCTCCATTCATACCGACTGACTGAGCTCTTCTAAGATGGAGTGTGTTTGTAATTCAAAGGTCTGTAGTTTTTAATGCTTAATATTGCGGACTGGGACAGTGTCACAGATGCCAGGGCAGAAGGGGAGCCGGTTTACTAACACATTTAGCAAGGTACTAAAACAATTAACACGCTTTAATTGGATAGCAGCACTCTTCTTGTTTTAATCCGTTCATTTGGAACAGTACCGAGCATTGATCTGACTGCAGTTCACCATGCATTATTATTATGATCCATCCATTGTTTACAGGCACAGGCTATTCCATTATGTGTGTGTGTGTGTGTGTGTGTGTGTGTGTGTTCCAGAGCCTCAGTTGAAGTAGTTAGTGACCACCAGGTGTTGTGTGTGTGTGTGTGTTCCAGAGCCTCAGTTGAAGTGGATAGTGACCACCAGGCGTGTTTGACCACCAGGCATGTTTATGTCTGTGCGTGTGTGTGTGTGATAGGTAGGTTTAGGGGTAGGGGCAGTGTGTGTGTGTGTGTGTGTGTGTGTGTGTGTGTGTGTGTGTTCCAGAGCCTCAGTTGAAGTAGTTAGTGACCACCAGGTAGATAGTGTGTGTGTGTGTGTGTTCCAGAGCCTCAGTTGAAGTAGATAGTGACCACCAGGTGTGTGTGTGTGTGTGTGTGTGTTCCAGAGCCTCAGTTGAAGTAGTTAGTGACCACCAGGTGTGTGTGTGTGTGTGTGTGTGTGTGTGTGTGTGTGTGTGTGTGTGTGTGTGTTCCAGAGCCTCAGTTGAAGTGGATAGTGACCACCAGGCGTGTTTGACCACCAGGCATGTTTATGTCTGTGCGTGTGTGTGTGTGATAGGTAGGTTTAGGGGTAGGGGCAGTGTGTGTGTGTGTGTGTGTGTGTGTGTGTGTGTGTGTGTGTGTGTGTGTGTGTGTGTGTGTGTGTCTGTGTTTCAGGTTTAGGGGATAGTGACCAGTGTAGAGGATAGAAAATGTGTGTGTTTGTCTGTGTTTCAGAGCCACAATTCACACAAATAGTGACCAGGTGTGTGTGACGTGTGTGTGTGTGTGTTTCAGTGCATCAGTTGAAGGGGATAGTGACCAGGTGTATGTTGACGTGTGTGTGTTTATGTGTGTGTGTGTGTATGTGTGTGTCTGTGTGTGTGTTTCAGAGCCTCGTTTAAAGGGGATAGTGACCAGGTGTGTGTTGACGTGTGTTTATGTGTGTGTTCCAGAGCCTCAGTTGAAGGGGATAGTGACCAGGTGTGTGTGTGTGTGTCTGTGTTTCAGAGCCTCAGTTGAAGGGGATAGTGACCAGGTGTGCGTTGACGGTGTGTATGTGTGTGTGTTCCAGAGCCTCAGTGTGTAGTGTGTGTGTGTGTGTGTGTGTGTGTGTGTCTGTGTTTCAGAGCCTCAGTTGAAGGGGATAGTGACCAGGTGTGCGTTGACGTGTGTTTATGTGTGTGTTCCAGAGCCTCAGTTGAAGGGGATAGTGACCAGGTGTGTGTGTGTGTGTGTCTGTGTTTCAGAGCCTCAGTTGAAGGGGATAGTGACCAGGTGTGTGTGTGTGTGTGTGTCTGTGTTTCAGAGCCTCAGTTGAAGGGGATAGTGACCAGGCTCTTCAGCGAGCAGGGCTTCTACTTGCAGATGCAGCCGGACGGAACCGTCGGCGGGAGCAAAGATGAAAACAGCGACTACAGTGAGTCTCTCTCTTCTGTTCCCACTGTCCTCTGTGGCAGAAACTGATATGCTCTGAAATCCAGAAAGAAAGCTAAAGATGAGCAAAAGCTCAGAGACAGAAATATTAATGTTGTCTTAACTTTTGCATGGGTTAATATGTCGGTTGCATGGGTTTTTACAGATGTTTTGCCTGCATTTTGAATTACGCATTGCATTGTGCTGTGTTTTAAAATGAGGATAAACATTACTGGATAATGTCCAGTATATTTTCTGTTTTTTATTTTTTACTGTGAAAGTGAATATATACATTGTGTATACTGGCCACTTTATTAGGTACACCTGTTCAACTGCTCGTTAACCCAAATATCTAATCATCCAATCACATGGCAGCAACTCAATGCTTTCAGGCATGTAGACATGGGTTGTGTTCGAAATTACCCCATACCCTTAAATAGGCATTTGTAGTGGTGTCCAAAACCATAGTGGACGTTATCGAGTGCACTCATTCAATCCCATAATGCACCGCTATAATGAGTGTACAACGGAATGAATTCCCGCGTCTTGACCAGAAGATTGCTCCCGCAGCTGAATCATCCATCCATCCATCCATCCATTTTCCAAACTGCTGGTCCAATGTGGCTAAAGTGTAAAATCTTACAACTTCCTTTGTAATTGATTATTAAATTGTTTAATTAAGGTTTATAGTTTCCAAATGTGTCAAATGATTCACTTGTTTTCATTCACTCCTTCAAATGGACTACATTAGTGGAGTAATGTAGGGAATAGTGAATGAAGGTTTAGGGGGCGATTTCAGACACAGCCGTTAGACTGCTGATCTTTTGGGATATTCACACACTACAGAGAATGGTCCGAAAAAGAGAAAATATCCAGTGAGCGAAAATGCCTTGTTGATGCCAGAGGTCAGAGGAGAGTGACCAGACTGGCTCCACTGATAGAAAGGCAATAGTAAGGCTGTGTGTCCACCAAAGCATTTTTTCATGCGGCTATAATATATACACACTCACCTAAAGGATTATTAGGAACTCCATACTAATACTGTGTTTGACCCCCTTTCGCCTTCAGAACTGCTTTAATTCTACGTGGCAAATGTTGGCCCATATTGATAGGATAGCATCTTGCAGTTGATGGAGATTTGTGGGATGCACATCCAGGGCACGAAGCTCCCGTTCCACCACATCCCAAAGATGCTCTATTGGGTTGAGATCTGGTGACTGTGGGGGCCATTTTAGTACAGTGAACTCATTGTCATGTTCAAGAAACCAATTTGAAATGATTCAAGCTTTGTGACATGGTGCATTATCCTGCTGGAAGTAGCCATCAGAGAATGGGTACATGGTGGTCATAAAGGGATGGACATGGTCAGAAACAATGCTCAGGTAGGCCGTGGCATTTAAACGATGCCCAATTGGCACTAAGGGGCCTAAAGTGTGCCAAGAAAACATCCCCCACACCATTACACCACCACCACCAGCCTGCACAGTGGTAACAAGGCATGATGGATCCATGTTCTCATTCTGTTTACGCCAAATTCTGACTCTACCATCTGAATGTCTCAACAGAAATCAAGACTCATCAGACCAGGCAACATTTTTCCAGTCTTCAACTGTCCAATTTTGGTGAGCTCGTGCAAATTGTAGCCTCTTTTTCCTATTTGTAGTGGAGATGAGTGGTACCGGTGGGGTCTTCTGCTGTTGTAGCCCATCCGCCTCAAGGTTGTGCGTGTTGTGGCTTCACAAATGCTTTGCTGTATACCTCGGTTGTAACGAGTGGTTATTTCAGTCAAAGTTGCTCTTCTATCAGCTTGAATCAGTCGGCCCATTCTCCTCTGACCTCTAGCATCAACAAGGCATTTTCGCCCACAGGACTGCCGCATACTGGATGTTTTTCCCTTTTCACACCATTCTTTGTAAACCCTAGAAATGGTTGTGCGTGAAAATCCCAGTAGCTGAGCAGATTGTGAAATACTCAGACCGGCCCGTCTGGCACCAACAACCATGCCACGCTCAAAATTGCTTAAATCACCTTTCTTTCCCATTCTGACATTCATTTTGGAGTTCAGGAGATTGTCTTGACCAGGACCACACCCCTAAATGCATTGAAGCAACTGCCATGTGATTGGTTGATTAGATAATTGCATTAATGTGAAATTGAACACGTGTTCCTAATAATCCTTTAGGTGAGTGTACATACACCAATCAGGCATAACATCCTAATATTGTGTTGGTCTTTTGCTGCCAAAACAGCTCTGACCCGTTGAGGCATGGACTCTACTAGACCCCTGAAGGTGTGCTGCGGTATCTGGCACCAAGATGTTAGCAGCAGATCCTTTAAGTCCTGTAAGTTGCAAGGTGGGACCTCCATGTTTGTTCAGCACATCCCACAGTTGCTCGATTGGATTGAGATCTGGGGAATTTGGAGGCCAAGTCAACACCTCAAACTCGTTGTTGTGCTCCTCAAACCATTCCTGAACCATTTGTGCTTTGTGTCAGGAGCATTATCCTGCTGGAAGAGCCACAGCCACCAGGGAATACCGTTTCCATGAGAGGGTGTACATGGTCTGCAACAATGCTTAGGTAGGTGGTACGTGTCAAAGTAACATCCACATGGATGGCAGGACCCAAGGTTTCCCAGCAGAACATTGCCCAAAGCATAACACTGCCTCCGCCGGCTCGCCTTCTTCCCATAGTGCATCCTGGTGCCATGTGTTCCCCAGGCTATGCCGCCCCATACACAACAAACTGAGATGCTCTGTGTATTCTGACACCTTTCTATCAGAACCAGCATTAACTTCTTGAGCAGTTTGAGCTCCAGTAGCTCGTCTGTTTGATCAGACCACACGGGCCAGCCTTCGCTTCCCACGTGCATCAATGAGCCTTGGCCGCCCATGACCCTGTGGCCGGTTCTCCACTGTTCCTTCCTTGGAGCACTTTTGATAGATCCTGACCACTGCAGACTGGGAACACCCCACAAGAGCTGCAGTTTTGGAGATGCTCTGACCCAGTCGCCTAGCCATCACAATTTGGCCCTTGTCAAACTCACTCAAATCCTTACGCTTGCCCATTTTTCCTGCTTCTAACACATCAACTTTGAGGACAAAATGTTCACTTGCTGCCTAATATATCCCACCCACTAACAGGAGCCGTGATGAAGATCATCAGTGTTATTCACTTCACCAGTCATAATGTTATGACTGATCGGTGTGTGTGTGTGTGTGTGTGTGTGTGTGTGTGTATATTATATATTAAATATAGTAAATATTATATATATATATATATATATAATATATATATATATATATATATATATATATATATATATATATATATATATATATATAATATAATATTATTATTATTATTATATATTTTTATTATACATTTTATTTATTTATTTTATTATTTTTTTTTTTTTTTATTTTATATATATTGCCAAATTGGGACGCTCCCTCCAAATCCCAAATCAGGTGTTCAATTGGCCACAGGTGTTCAAGCACTAGGCATGCAGACGCTACACACATTAGTGATAAATGGGTCGCTCTCAGAGCTCAGTGAGGCATGCATCGTGATAGGTTGCCACCTACACATAAGTCCATTCCTGAAAGAACTAAATATTCCTTCAGACCTCCAGACCTCCAAACTTCATGTGGCCTTCAGATTAGCTCAAGAACAGTGCATAGAGAGCTTCATGGAATGGGTTTCATGGCCGTGCAGCTCTCCAGGAGAACAGGACTTGCCTGACTGCATTGTGCCAAGTGTAAAGTTTGGTGGAGGGGGGGATTATGGTGTGGGGTTGTTTTTCAGGGATTGTCCTTATTCCAGTGAAAGGAACTCTTAATTTACCAAGACATTTTGGACAATTTCATGCTCCCAACTGGGAACAGTTTGGGGATGGCCCCTTCCTTCATGACTGCTCCAGCACAAAGTGTCGGTCCATAAAGACATGGATGAGTGAGTTTGTGTGGAGGAACTTGACTGGCCTGCACAGATGAGCTCAACCCGAAGAACAGTGCTTTGAGATAGAGCCAGGCCTTCATGGCCCAACATCAGTGCCTGACCTTTCAAATGCGCTTCTAGAAGAATGGTCATAAACACACTTCTAAACCAGAAAGCCTTCCCAGAACAGGAAGCTTAGAGCCTGGCCAACTCCATATTAAACCCTACAGATTAAGAATGGGATGGTAAAGTTCATGTGCATGTAAAGGCAGGCGTCCCAAAACGTTTGGCAATATAATGTATTTTCCCCAAATGAACCATTTCTTTCTTTTGATGTTGGGATGAAATATGACTTGAATCCCTGTCATGTGCATGTGTGTGATCTTGCCTGATCTCACAGTTTGCATGTATTTCTCAGATCTACATATGCATTACTGAGCATGGACACACACACACGCACACACACAACACGCGCACACACACACACAACGCGAGCACACACACACACACACACACACAACACGTGCACACAGACACACACACACACAGACACACACTCACACACCTCCCCAGGGTGCTAGAGAGCGATGTTTTACTTCTAAAGCTCAGGATTTTAAGCGTTACATCTCTCCTCCAGCCCCTGTATTTTGAAGGTGCCCACTCATGTTTTGAATCTCCTATGAAATGCGTTTGAATTACACGGCCTTCCTTCTTATCGGCACAACTCACATTAGCGAGTCCAACAGGCTTAGACACTGAGTCTTTGTCTGACTCACGTGAGACACACATCACTGTGTTCAGCCCTCGAGTCTTACCAGAGATTGTGTTGAAGTCACTTCACAGCCCATTTGACTGCAGTAATGTGATGTGTTTCCCAGTGAAACAGGCCATGTCAGCTGAAAAGAAAAGTTTACATTCCAACATTTTTACTTTGAATTTACAAGATCATTCATAAGAGCATTGTGCATAAAGAACGTAAATACTTGACATGTTATCCTGTCGAAATGGGTTGTTTTTAAGCCGTGGGGAATTCTCATATAACATGACCGCATTAATCAGACAACTGTGGGCAAACATGTTTTCATCTAAAGTGAGAGTATCGATCAGCCGGACAGCTGAAACTCAATACTGTCAGAATCTGGGCAGCTTCCAGCTGAATGAAGAACAGCTGATGAACAAGCTACAGGAGAGGGAAATGTGTGTTTGTCCGGCGCGATAACTGAGATGCATTGTATTTCTCAGGATTCTTTGATGATCTGAAAGTTCTAAAGAACAGCATTTATTCTAAATGGAATCTTTTGTAACATTATAAACGTCACTTTTGATCAGTTTAATGCGTCCTTGATGAATAGAAGTATTCATTTCTTGTATGTTCCTCTCACACACACTCTGTCATACTGCGCTCACACAAGCACACTCATCCCTCTGATCTCTCCTCCCCCTCCATCCCTCCGTTATCCTGCTGCACTCCTCCGCTGCTCCTGTTTTTTTTTCTCTCTGGGTTTTTTCCCTCCTGTCGATTTTTATGGACTTGAACTGAATCAGCAGCAGTGATACGAGCGTTTGAAACCTTTCTCTGATACTCAGCAGATTTCTCTCTCTCTCTCTCTTCTGTCCTTCATCCCTCCTTTAAATATTGTTTTGTTGTATCTGAAACATCTGTCTTTTGAGAAGCCACAGACCCTGAATCAATCCATCCATCTGTCATTCTATTGATCAATCCATCTATCCATCCATCATCTATCATTCTATTGATCTACATATCTATCTATCTATTGATCCATCCATCCATCCAACATTCCATCCATCCATCCATCATTCTGTTGATCCATCAATCTATAGTTCTATTGCTCCATATCTATCTATCTATCTATCTATCTATCTATCTATCTATCTATCTATCTATCTATCTATCTATCTATCTATCTATCTATCTATCTATCTATCTATCTATCTATCTATCTATTCATTCATTGTTCTCTCCATCCATCATCCATCCATCCATCCATCCATATATTGTTCTATCTGTCTATCATCTCTTTTCGTTTTGTCTGTTTATTCCATCCATCCAATGTTCTTTCCGTCCGTCCATCCGTCTGTCCGTCTGTTCATCGTTCCATCCATTGTTCTATTGCTCCATCTCTATCTATCTATCCATTCATTCATTGTTCTCTCCATCTATCCATCTATCGATCGATCAATCGTTCGGTTTCATTCTATCTATCTTTCGTTCCGTCTGTTTATTCCATCCATCTGTCCGTCATTCTATCATATATCGTTCTATCATTCTTTCTGTCGTTCTATCGTTCTGTCTATCATTCTGTAGATAACAACCATGCATGGAATGTATCAACCGAACTCATGTGATAATTCTGCTCAACTCTTACTGCATCTCATTTCTCTCTACTTCCATTTGTTCCACGGAATTTTAGGAGAAACTGTGAGACACAGCACGGAACACGGAGCTCCAGTAAACCTCCTGAGCTCCGAGAGAGCGACATGTGATCAATGTTTCTGTTGGTGTGTTTCAGCTCTGTTCAATCTGATCCCGGTGGGTTTGCGGGTCGTGGCGATTCAGGGCGTGAAGGCTGGACTCTACGTAGCCATGAATGGAGAGGGTTTCCTGTACTCCTCGGTAAGAAAACACTCCTCACATCTGTATCTGTGTGTGTGTGTGTGTGTTCATGAGGATGTGTGTCTGTTTGATCTGAAATTATACAATCTGTTTTGTTTCTTTTCTCTGTAGCGTTTGTCGGGGTATGTACTATTATGCAATTTTGGTGTAGTGCGTGTGTGTTTTGTGTGTGTTTTGGAAAGCAGGACAGACTGTTATTGTGTTACGGTTGTGTTGTTGTTTATAGTGTGTTAATATTGCGTAAGATGACTGGATTTACTGCAGGGCAGAGCTACACAATTGTGATAAAGTTATTGAGGTATTAATTTACATTTATTAGTGTACAGTAGATGGTGTTAGATACCGTTCTCATCAACTGTAAATATTGATAGATGCAATATATACAGAATATAATATTTGTACTATACTATTAAAGAAACCTGTTGTTTCAACTTTAAAAAGTACATTTTCGTGCTGCCTTAAAATGTTACGTTTAGTCAACTTGAAATGTGAAGTACCAAGTTACAACTTGGATATTTGAGTTGACTAAACTTAATATAGTTTTATATAGTTTTTTGATAATTGTATGACTTTTGTTATTCAGTCATGCTGACATGGCGTTAAGAAAATAAATAGTGAAAGCAAGAGCTGATAAAAATGTCTGCCTTGAATGCAACATACATTTTTTTTATTGTGATTTTAGTTATGCTCTGAAAACTAGTGGGCTGCCTATTTATTAACACTTTAAGGTATCACTCTTGAAGGTAGGAAGCAACAATTATGCTAGTGGTGTGCGATTTATATATCGTCTGCGATAATATCGTAATTGTTGTTTTAACGATGTGCGATCTGACATTATGGAGTATATCCCTCACACACACCCAGAGAGTGCACGCATACACTACGCAATGTAGTTTTGTTGATTAGACTAGTGCGGGTGCACATTAGAGTACACACTTTCACTGCGTGATTAATGCCACGTTCCAGGAAACCCGTAACCCGCGAGAGTGCACTGGAACGGCAGTCAGACCCGTGACTTCCCACCCGTGAACTCGTACTAGATCGATGTACTCCCAGCTACGAGCTCTGACGTCACATAGCCCGCGAAACAACAATGGCAGCCCCTACGGATATACAAATAACGTAAAATAAAAGGTATAACAGCTTCTCTTGCCATATGCGCTGTTTTTTTCTCCTCCGTTTCCCTCAAATAAGCAAGGAGTAAGCACCTTTGGCGATAGAAATGATTGTAAATGAGCATAGGCCCCCATATGGTCTGCTATGCTTTGTTTACATCTAGCTAACCACAATTCCTTGTGCTCAGGCAGTTTGGCGTGACTGCGCCTGGAACGCTACAAAGCCGTGAGTCGTGGTTTGAAGTCGTAACTTACAGGCTCAGAAACCTGCCTGGTTTTTATATCACATAATATAGTTAAGATATCAGTTTTTCAAATGTAATATTGATTTTATGCAAGTTTACTAAACAAGAAGCTAATATTAAGTGACTTACAGTTTAGACTTACATATTGCCTGTTTTTCACCGCCAAAAAATAGATCAAAACAGAGACAGAGCACTGTATCTGCGTCTCTGAGCAAAACACAGCGGCGTTTTCATACTGAATGAATCAATTGAATCAATGATTCAATGACTAAAATAGATTAAGATAGTCAAACGCTTCGTTCCTTGAATGAATCGGCTGTTTGAACGAATCAACGATTCAATGACTAAGATTAAGTCAAACGCTTCGTTCCTTGAATGAATCAGCTGTTTGAACGAATCAATTGAATCAATGCTTCCATGACTAAAATAGATTAAGATAGTCAAACGCCGTTTCCTTGAATGAATCAGCTGTTTGAACGAATCAATTGAATCAATGCTTCAATGACTAAAATAGATTAAGATAGTCAAACGCTTCGTTCCTTGAATGAATCAGCTGTTTGAACGAATCAATTGAATCAATGATTCAATCGGCTTGCTGATTCATTTTGAACGAAGCGTTTGACTATCTTAATCTGTTTGAACAAATCAATTAAATCAATGATTCAATGACTAAAATAGATTAAGATAGTCAAACGCTTCGTTCCTTGAATGAATCAGCTGTTTGTACGAATCAATTGAATCAATGATTCAATGACTAAGATTAAGATAGTCAAACGCTTCGTTCCTTGAATGAATCAGCTGTTTGAACAAATCAATTAAATCAATGATTCAATGACTAAAATAGATTAAGATAGTCAAACGCTTCGTTCCTTGAATGAATCAGCTGTTTGAACGAATCAATTGAATCAATGCTTCCATGACTAAAATAGATTAAGATAGTCAAACGCTTCGTTCCTTGAATGAATCAGCTGTTTGAACAAATCTATTGAATCAATGCTTCAGTGACTAAAATAGATTAAGATAGTCAAACGCTTCGTTCCTTGAATGAATCAGCTGTTTGAACAAATCTATTGAATCAATGCTTCAATGACTAAAATAGATTAAGATAGTCAAATGCTTCATTCCTTGAATGAATCAGCTGTTTGTACAAATCAATTGAATCAATGATTCAATGACTAAGATTAAGATAGTCAAACGCTTCGTTCCTTGAATGAATCAGCTGTTTGAACAAATCTATTGAATCAATGCTTCAACGACTAAAATAGATTAAGATAGTCAAATGCTTCATTCCTTGAATGAATCAGCTGTTTGTACAAATCAATTGAATCAATGATTCAATGACTAAGATTAAGATAGTCAAACGCTTCGTTCCTTGAATGAATCAGCTGTTTGTACGAATCAATTGAATCAATGCTTCAGTGACTAAGATTGAATGAATCAGCTGTTTGTACGAATCAATTGAATCAATGATTCAATGACTAAGATTAAGATAGTAGTTAGTAGATAGTTGAATCGGTTGAATCTCACTCATTAAACGTGACTTGCTGCCACCTACTGGTGGTTTTAATTTCACAGTTAAAGTATCTTTTCATGTCTTAAATAATTTCAAATATCAATATTATTCAACATTTTATGTTTTAAACATCTAAACATTATTTATGCATAACTGCAGGTTATTAATGTGTCGCTTCTGAGCTGTGTAAATGATCAAACAGTGCAGTCTGTGTAAATGATCTGAACGCCACTTCAGATGCAGTTTCTGTGTTTCCTCTGCACTGCAAAGATTCATTCTGTTGATACTTATTTAATTTGATTGGTAACAGCCCTATTGTGTCTCATTATAATTAATTTGTATTAAATTTATGAAATTGACACACAAGTGTATCAAGGTAAAAAATATGATTTCTGTCACTTCTGTGAACTGAGCACCACACAGAATATGAAGAATATCATGAACTTTAGGAGTCAGCTGACCACGGCAGTCCTAAACCTGCCAGAGTACCTGCACAATAACGCACTCAGCAAAATATCGTCTAATTATCGTTATCGAGAAAATCCCAGAAAATATCGAGATATCCTTTTTTTTTTTGTCAATATCGCACACCCCTACAATATGCATCCTAAAAAGATGCATCTACTGCTTCACAGAGAGGGCGATCCCAGAATGCATTGCGCCAAGCTTAGTGGAAAAAATAGATGAAAGGTTAGAGGAATTATGAATGCATTTCATTCTGTGCTAAACTATTGATTAGGATGCGTCTTGATCTTTAGAGCGTTTGTTTTTGTAGTGATGCTCTTTCTTGTGGTGTTTTGGGATGTGTTCAGAGCAGAAAATACAAGTTAAAGAAATATTTTAACACTAGCCTTCTCTCTCATGTAGTCTAAAATGCATCAGCAAGAACGTTCTGGAAGCGACAGTCATGTGACGGAGAGAGAGTGAGTCTCTGCTCCTGTCCACATTCATAATTCACAGACTTGCGCTATTAAAGTTTGAAGTGTAAGTGTAGCTCCTGAACTACACTGATTCACAAAGAAAGCAAGCAGTGTAACTGTGTTTTAGACGCACACACTGCTGTCAGGTTGCTCTGAACAGCGTCTCATGGCAGCACTATGAACGGCTCTCATGACTTAAGTTTTTAAGTGGCATTTTAAAATCTCCATCGCAAAACACTTTTAGCCCCGTCCAGGCCCACAAGGAAGAGCGCTTCTCTGAATTCAAATGGCGGTTCTGCACATTTTTAGTTTAACATTCTTGGCCTCTTCGTTCAATGACGTTTTTTTGCTTCGTCGGAATGTGGTGACACTTGGTGACTTTTGTCACATTATCTGTGCAAACACACAAAAACATCATGGACATGATTTCGATATGTTAAAGGGTCGGGGGAATAAAGTCACACACCGACATAGGAAATGTTGTGCTGAAAAAGTGCCCAGCAATGAAGGGGTGACTCCAAGCGGCAACCTCCCCCAGTTTCTGTTGAAGCCAATACGGAAGTGACTTAAACTGCAGTTCATCGACTCCAGAAGAGACTCTACACTCACCTAAAGGATTATTAGGAACACCATACTAATACTGTGTTTGCCCCCCTTTCGCCTTCAGAACTGCCTTAATTCTACGTGGCATTGATTCAACAAGGTGCTGAAAGCATTCTTTAGAAATGTTGGCCCATATTGATAGGATAGCATCTTGCAGTTGATGGAGATTTGTGGGATGCACATCCAGGGCACGAAGCTCCCGTTCCACCACATCCCAAAGATGCTCTATTGGGTTGAGATCTGGTGACTGTGGGCACCAGACATTTTAGTACAGTGAACTCATTGTCATGTTCAAGAAACCAATTTGAAATGATTCAAGCTTTGTGACATGGTGCATTATCCTGCTGGAAGTAGCCATCAGAGAATGGGTACATGGTGATCATAAAGGAATGGACATGGTCAGAAACAATGCTCAGGTAGGCCGTGGCATTTAAACTAGGCCCAATTGGCACTAAGGGGCCTAAAGTGTGCCAAGAAAACATCCCCCACACCATTACACCACCACCACCACCAGCCTGCACAGTGGTAACAAGGCATGATGGATCCATGTTCTCATTCTGTTTACGCCAAATTCTGACTCTACCATCTGAATGTCTCAACAGAAATCAAGACTCATCAGACCAGGCAACATTTTTCCAGTCTTCAACTGTCCAATTTTGGTGAGCTCGTGCAAATTGTAGCCTCTTTTTCCTATTTGTAGTGGAGATGAGTGGTACCCGGTGGGGTCTTCTGCTGTTGTAGCCCATCCGCCTCAAGGCTGTGCGTGTTGTGGCTTCACAAATGCTTTGCTGCATACCTCGGTTGTAACGAGTGGTTATTTCAGTCAAAGTTGCTCTTCTATCAGCTTGAATCAGTCGGCCCATTCTCCTCTGACCTCTAGCATCAACAAGGCATTTTCGCCCACAGGACTGCCGCATACTGGATGTTTTTCCCTTTTCACACCACTCTTTGTAAACCCTAGAAATGGTTGTGTGTGAAAATCCCAGTAACTGAGCAGATTGTGAAATACTCAGACCGGCCCGTCTGGCACCAACAACCATGCCACGCTCAAAATTGCTTAAATCACCTTTCTTTCCCATTCTGACATTCAGTTTGGAGTTCAGGAGATTGTCTTGACCAGGACCACACCCCTAAATGCATTGAAGCAACTGCCATGTGATTGGTTGATTAGATAATTGCATTAATGAGAAATTGAACAGGTGTTCCTAATAATCCTTTAGGTGAGTGTATTTTAACATTGAAAACGGCTTTAATTGAAAAATTAAAATTTTTTTTTTGAAAAAGTGCATTATTTTAATGGGGGAAAATTGCTCATAAAAAAAATTATAAATATTGCGTAGTATCATAAAATCTCCTCAATATTCTAAATAATACTCAAAAAATATTATTGAACAAAAATGTATTATATTGGTTTTCCCGGGAAAGAAAAAAAAACAAGTTAGAAGGCTTGAGAAGGAGCCAAGTGTGAATGAAGAGGACCAGGGGGTTAATAAATATTTCAGGCAATTTGATGATGCTTTCAGAAATTGGAGTCTTTACACTGAATTTTGCAGATTTTTTTTCCTCAAACATCAGCACAAAATATGGGGAAGAGCATAATTCATACCTAAGTTTGTTCATAATAATTTTTGTTGCAAATATGTGAATTGGCACAAAACCCAAATTCAGTTCTCTCATCATGCAGAAATGTACTTTAACTTTGAATCAAACGTTCAGTTCATGGTTTGATTAAAACAGTGGTTGATCTTTCATACCGTGTGAGACTGAGCTTATAGAAATGCATATTTAATGAAGGCTGTAACATTACACATGTCTGTGTGTGTCAAGATCAGCTGATGTTGTTCTATCTTTGGGGTGAGAAAGTGTTAATGAACTCGGTTTTAGTGTGATAATGAGCTCCTGCCAAAGTGTGACAGTCTATGCATGTGTGCGTGTTTCTTTGTCTGAGTATGTATTTGTGTTTGTGAGTGTTGTAATGCAGTGTGTGTGTGTGTGTGGGAATGAATGTACAGTGAGGTGATAATGTGGCTGTGATATGATAAGAGCATAGATTTGAACTCTCAAATTCTTCTCTGTGTACTTTGGCATGGGGTGATATTTGTTTGATATTCACAATTAAATGTAATGAACGTTCATTTGTCGTTGGATAGATTTGATTCATATGCATTAAGCCTTTCTATACATGTATTTGATAACTTAAGCCAATCACAATTCGTTTCACAATATCATTTTTAAATT
>JAGHMJ010005366.1:45000-50000 GCA_018749465.1 Paracanthobrama guichenoti
AAGTCATCCAGTAATAATTATGACATTGAAAAGTTGAAATTATGACGTTCTATGTCATAATTAAGCGTCATGTCATAATTTCATTTATTTAAAGTTAGAGTTTTGATTACAATATTTAGATAAAACATTTGAAATTGACATTCTAAGTCATAATTTGGACTTTTATTCAGTCGAAATTGACTAATCGAAATCATGACAAAAAAAAGTCTAAATTATGAGATAAAATGTTGAAATTATGACCTGCCATGAATATATGAGCTAAACGCATCTGCTGCAACATTAATGCCGTTCTTTTCCTGTTTATTACTGTGTGCTGTATATAATAAATGTCGCTTGGCTTTAGGAAGCGCCTCATGCCGTGCATACTGAACAGTCACACACTGCGAGGCTAGTGTGCTAGTGCGCCATTCTGAACACAACGCTCAGCATGCTTCTGATTGGTCACTCCAGTCCAGGTTCCTTCCCCTTTAAATGTGATCTGCCTGCTCATTGGTCGGATCCATCTGTCCTTGAACACTGAAGGCTGGGTCTATGAGACGTCTTCCATTAGTGGAGCTGCACCAGCATCTACAAGGGCGGGGGTCAAAGGTCAGGGCCCCCGTGAGCGACTGTATTTCATAGAGGATGTTCTGAGTATTGCCATGCTGAAATGATCTTCTGCTGACCTTGTGTTTGCTGATGTTTGCACCTTAATTCTGAACACGTTCATGTTCATTCTGTAAAGAGATCTGCGTAAAGCATTAATTAAACCTGCCACAGGAGGAAAATATCATTTCAAAATAAAAACAGACGAAAGATCCTGGTGTGATTTCAGCGTCCCTTCCAATTATGACACTCGGAATTTCTGTGAACAGTCATAATTATGACATGTGACCAATCGGAATGAACATAAAAACATAAAAAGGTTGAAATTATGGCACACTAAGTCATAAGACATGAAGTGATGATTTTCACTTTTTATGTAATAAGCTGAAATTGACTAATCGAAATGACATGTCAAAATTATGATAAAAGGTTGAAATTAAGTCATAAAAATTCACTAATTATGACAAGAATGAGACACGACATCAATCTAAATTATGACATAATTAAATATTATGATAAAAGGTAGAAATTGACATACTAATTAAGAACTAAGTAATAATTATGAAATTAAATTAGTTATGATAATTGATCATTTTGATTTTTTAAAGTTATAATATATAATAATTAATATTAATAAAAGATTTTGATTAAAAGGTTGGAATTATGACACTAATGCATGAATAAGATATGATATTCATTATATTAAATATAATTTAAATTAAAAGTCAAAATTATTAAAAGTCATTCAGTCATAACTCTGACTTAAAAAGTTGTAATTATGACTTTTTATGTCATAATTATGATTGTCTCTGTTATTGTGGACTTCTCTCATCTCATTAGATTAATAAAACGGTTTATAGTTATTGTTGGTTATCACCTCCATCCCAAACCAGCCCCCTCCGTCCCAAACCAGCCCCCAACCTCCGTCCCAAACCAGCCCCCTCCGTCCCAAACCAGCCCCCCCAACCTCCGTCCCAAACCAGCCCCCTCCGTCCCAAACCAGCCCCCAACCTCCGTCCCAAACCAGCCCCCCCAACCTCCGTCCCAAACCAGCCCCCTCCGTCCCAAACCAGCCCCCCCAACCTCCGTCCCAAACCAGCCCCCAACCTCCGTCCCAAACCAGCCCCCAACCTCCGTCCCAAACCAGCCCCCTCCGTCCCAAACCAGCCCCCAACCTCCGTCCCAAACCAGCCCCCTCCGTCCCAAACCAGCCCCAACCTCCGTCCCAAACCAGCCCCCAACCTCCGTCCCAAACCAGCCCCCCCTCCGTCCCAAACCAGCCCCCCAACCTCCGTCCCAAACCAGCCCCCCAACCTCCGTCCCAAACCAGCCCCCCAACCTCCGTCCCAAACCAGCCCCCTCCATCCCAAACCAGCCCCCAACCTCCGTCCCAAACCAGCCCCCCCAACCTCCGTCCCAAACCAGCCCCCAACCTCCGTCCCAAACCAGCCCCCTCCGTCCCAAACCAGCCCCCTCCGTCCCAAACCAGCCCCCCAACCTCCGTCCCAAACCAGCACCCCCCGTGCCTAAGTGTTTAGTTTGCCTCACGTCCCATTTGATAGCATGGAGGGGGCGGGGTTTATGAGCTATACTGGGACCAACCGCACACTCGGGCTGCATCCGAAACCTGGAAAATGCTGCCTTCGGAGGACACATTTCAAGGTAGGAAGGCATCAAGGTACATCCTAATCCAATGTCCAAGGCTTCCTGAGAGCCCTTCATCTGACCGAGTTTAGAAGGCAGCATAGATGCATCCTTCACTGCCTTTGATATCCCACAATCCTGTGCGTTCCATTCGGTGACAGTTGAGCTGGGGGGGGGGTAAAAGATGGCGTCCGAAAGTTGCGTTTCCACTTCTGATGTGTCTAGGTTTTTCGGACGCAGCCTTGGTTTCAAGGCAAATCATATATTTCACTTCCACAATTTAAAAAAAAAAAAAATAGGTACAAAAATTATAATAATAATAATAATAAAAAGTACAAAATGTTTAGAATGTAGTACTTTTAGTCAAGTTAAACCAGTGTTTAGGCTGAAGTTTGAGTTTTCCTGAAATGATGCTGTGACTAACCCGTCTTACAGTCTGAAGGAGAAATCATTATAAAAGCAGATTTAAGCCTTTCTTCTCTTCAACACCAGAGGCTTTAAAGACTGCTTGAAATGCAAAATAAATCCTCTCACGTTGAGCTAAACTTAGCCTGTTGTGAAAGCTCAGAGCTAATGACAGAAGTGTGCGTGTTTCCTGGAGAGAGACAGTCTGAAGAGTTTATCTGAAGCTGATGTTCTCACATGCTAGTTTCGTAAATCGTGACAAATATTTGGTAACGCTATATTTTACGTTATCCTTCTTGCACGTGCTTTCTGCAGCAACAGCAGTGCATCACGCATGACGATCTGATGTACATGTCACGCTATAGGCCGCCGCCTGCTGGTGATCTGCTGACAGCGCAGGGATGCCGCAGGGAAGGATGAAGAGCAAGGTCACCCTCTCGCCCGTGCTTTATAACTCGCCAGGGTCTTTGCACGTTAAAAGGATTAACAGCGAGGTAAAAGAGCCTGTGAATGTGCCGGCGCAGCAGATATAGTGCTGACGCAGCGCGCGCGCATCACGGCGGACGGCAGGGGGCGCGTGAGGCTCAGCTGTCACGCGTCAGCCGGAGTCACGTGGAGTACTGACGCCAGCCAGGAGAGGGCAGCGTCACACAACCGGCAGAACAAACAACACAGCGGAGAGTGAACTACAGCAGGAACAGACTGCAGAATAGAACAGAACACAATAGAATAGAACACAATAGAACAGAACACAATAGAACAGAACACAATAGAACAGAACACAATAGAATAGAACAGAACACAATAGAACAGAACACAATAGAACAGAACACAATAGAATAGAACAGAACACAATAGAATAGAACACAATAGAACAGAACACAATAGAACAGAACACAATAGAATAGAACACAGGCAGAACACAATAGAACAGAACACAATAGAACAGACAAGAACACAATAGAGACAGAAACAATAGAACAGAACAGAATAGAACAGAACACAATACAAGAATAGAACAGAACACAATAGAATAGAACAGAACACAATAGAACAGAAACACAATAGAACAGAACACAATAGAGATAGAACACAATAGAACAGAACACAATAGAACAGAACACAATAGAATAGAGACAGAACACAATAGAATAGAACAGAACACAATAGAACAGAACACAATAGAACAGAACACAATAGAATAGAACAGAATAGAACAGAACACAATAGAATAGAACAGAACACAATAGAATAGAACAGAACACAATAGAACAGAACACAATAGAATAGAACAGAACACAATAGAATAGAACACAATAGAACAGAACACAATAGAGACAGAACACAATAGAATAGAACAGAATAGAACAGAACACAATAGAATAGAACAGAACACAATAGAATAGAACAGAACACAATAGAGACAGAACACAATAGAATAGAACACAATAGAATAGAACACAATAGAGACAGAACACAATAGAATAGAACAGAACACAATAGAATAGAACAGAACACAATAGAACAGAACACAATAGAATAGAACAGAACACAATAGAATAGAACACAATAGAACAGAACACAATAGAGACAGAACACAATAGAATAGAGACAGAACACAATAGAATAGGACAGAACAGAACACAATAGAATAAAACAGAACAGAACACAATAGAACAGAACAGAACACAATAGAATAGAACATAATAGAATAGAACAGAACAGAACACAATAGAACAGAGCAGAATAGAATAGAACAGAACACAATAGAACAGAATAGAATTGAATAGAACAGAACACAAAACAATAAAATAGAATAGAACAAAACAACACAACACAATAGAACAGAACACAATAGAATAGAACAGAACACAATAGAATAGAACAGAATAGAATAGAACACAATAAGACAGAACACAATAGAACAGAACACAATAGAATAGAACACAATAGAACAGAACACAATAGAACAGAACACAATAGAATAGAACAGAATAGAATAGAACAGAACAGAATAGAACAGAACACAATAGAATAGAACAGAATAGAATAGAACAGAACACAATAGAATAGAACAGAACACAATAGAACAGAACACAATAGAATAGAACAGAATAGAATAGAGACAGAACACAATAGAATAGAACAGAATAGAATAGAACAGAACACAATAGAATAGAACACAATAGAACAGAACACAATAGAATAGAACAGAACAGAATAGAACAGAACAGAACACAATAGAATAGAACAGAACAGACTAGAACAGAACACAATAGAATAGAACAGAATAGAACAGAACACAATAGAATAGAACAGAACAGAACACAATAGAATATAATAGAACAGAATAGAATAGAACACAA
>JAGHMJ010005366.1:67500-70000 GCA_018749465.1 Paracanthobrama guichenoti
ACACTATATAAATATATACACTAAAATATGACACTATATAAATATATACACTAAAATATGACACTATATAAATATATACATTAAAATATGACACTATATAAATGTATACACTAAAATATGACACTATATAAATATATACACTAAATATATACACATATATACACACAAAAATATGACACTACATAAATATATACATTAAAAATATGACACTATATAAATATATACACTAAAATAGGACACTGTATAAATATATACATTAAAATATGACAATATATACACAAAAAATATGACAATATATACACAAAAATATAACACTATATAAATATATACACTAAAATATGACACTATAAATATATACACTAAAATATAACAATATATAAAATTATGACACTATAAAAATATATACATTAAAATATGACACTATATAAATATATACATTAAAATATGACACTATATAAATGTCATAAAATACATCATAAAATACTGTCCTTCGGTTCATATGATTTACTGAAAATCTACTGATTTAATAACCTTCAACAAGCATAAACATGTCTGGGCTCAAAATATGTGTAACGATGTGAAAAGGTGTGGCGTGTTGAATCAGATCACCTTTATAATGAGCTCCTGTCACTGGGAAACATCCCGTGCATGCGTGTGCATTGAGGAAAGTGGTTTTGTTGCAGTTGTTTTGGGAGGAAATGACATCAACACACCCCGTATAAATCGAAGTAGCGTGTTATCAGCATCACTGTGTATATAGTTTTCTCTGTGTCACTCGAGCCGTAATCATCTTTAACTTCCTCTTGTGCATCAGTGTGAGCGTTCATCACACCTGAGCGATCCCAGCGCCACACTCAGGTGAGATGGATGTGGAAACTGCGCTCCAGCGCGTCGCTTTGATTGGATGAGAGTCCCGCCGGTTTGCCTTAACGATTTACGGTGACGCGCAGAGGGGCCCGTTAAATCATCCACCCGTCCCGGCTGACAGACAGAGAGAGAGAGAGAGAGAGAGAGAGAGAGAGAGAGAGAGAGAGAGAGAGAGAGAGAGAGAGAGAGAGAGAGAGAGAGAGGAGAGAGGAGAGAGAGGAGAGAGAGGAGAGAGGAGAGGAGAGAGGAGAGAGGAGAGGGAGAGGGGTGGTGTAGTGGGATAGAGACCGGCAGGCAGACAGAGAGAGGAGACCGATGGTTTGTGTGTCTGGTCTGGTCTAAGTTTGTGCTTGTGTTGCAGCAGTAACCCGGACTGAGGAGAACCGGACCGGCACCGCGAACATGTGAGTAGAGCAGTTTAACATCTCAGCGTCACTCCTTCTGTACAGAAGCATGTTTTATAGACCTAATGTTGAGATTAGACCAGTTGGTAAAGGTAAAACGGATGTCATTTGATCACTTGCACCTCATTTGCTGATTTTATCTACCTTATAATCTAATCACACTGAAGGTTTTACTGGCGGTTTTACAGGCGTGCCTACAGACTCTTGTGTGTGTGTGTTTGAGATGTTTTGGGCGGGCTGTTCTCGTTACAGTGATGTGACTAATTGGCCGTTTACTGTATGTTGATAGATTTTCTTCTCCGCTCCAGCGCTGCATCGCTCTCAGGACTATCACGGCATCAGTCACTGCCATATAATCGGATTATCTCCAGAAAAGTGCACCGGGACCATGTGAGTAGAACATCGCACACTTGAGCTAATGATAAATGAATGCTATATATATTTATATTTATGTAATCAAGAGTATTTGCTTCTGTTGAAGTCGTCAGCCTGCATTATTTCAACTTTAGTTTTAAAATAATCATGTTGAACATTTGAATTTGTGGCGAAAAACTACATTACCCATAATGCTGTGCATAAAATACACCAATCAGAGTCATGTATGTATTTGTATATAAATATATAAATTGGTTTTATGATATTAAATCCATATTTGTAATCTTTTTGTGACTGTAGATCAATTTATGTTAATTTATCACTGTTGAAGTATAATAAATTGGTTCTTGAAGTATTTTTTCCATTAATTTCTCCCATAGGGAGTTTTTAAAAAGTGTTTGTTGATAAGCCATGAAGCAACAAAAAAAAAATTGGAGAAAAAGACAAAGGTACAAGACTTAACGGCTTTAGTGAGGGGAACGAACTACAATCCCATGATGCATTGGGAACAACATAATCAAATAAAAAAAGGAGAAATGTTAAACTAATCATTTAAAAATGTTGATTTTATATATATATATATATATACTCGATTACATCTTTCGGGAGTGGGCGGAGTTAATGAGATCTTTTGCCGCGTTGTGCTTGTTCCGACTCTCTGATTGGTGTATTTTCTGCACAGCATCATGGGTAATGTAGTTTTTCATCAGGAATTCCACTTTTAAACACGATTATTTTTAAAACCAAGTTTAATTAATGTGGGCTGACTTCTGGACCAACTATTGCACTCTATTAAATAGTTTTATTTTATTTTTTTTTCAGTTAATGTTTGTTTTTGTTTTTTGTAATTAACA
>JAGHMJ010005366.1:75000-127500 GCA_018749465.1 Paracanthobrama guichenoti
CAAACAAACCTTTCAGCTGTGCTGCCATTCTGGATCATGGACACGGGAGGAAAAAGTTTAACACGTCACCAATAAAAAGTAATTTTTGCTCATAGTTTAAACGGATACATCAGCGATAAGCATTAAGCTGGTATAGTATATTCAAATTATCGTACTTTCTCCCCTCATGTCCCCCTGAGACGAGAGATTTCTTTATTTTATTTCTGGGAGAAAATCCTCAGATGATGCAAATATTGTCATTTTGCGGCATCTGAGACTTTTTTTTTGGCCAGAGGCTAGAGACTACAGCCAGTAGTAGGAACTTATCAACCCGCCCATGGGGGGTGGGATCTCACTCACAGAATGTGAATGCGCACGGCCGCTCGCCTCGGGCATTCATAACGGAGCGGTGCTGAGCAAAGTGAGTGTTTCAGCGTTTCAATGATTTCCTATGACAGTTAAGCTTCCATTGGCATGATCTGAAAACACGCCAGACTGAACACGCGCCGTGAACGACTGCCGCACTTACCTCAGCTCTTCGCTCTCATGATGAATGTAATCTGACTCCTGCTGCATTGTAGTGTCTATTCTCTGAAATAAATGATTTTATTACTATAAAAATCTAAACGACTGTGGGGGCGGTGTCATGATGGTAGGTTTAGGGGTAGGGGTAGTGTGTGTGATGGGTAGGGGTAGTGTGTGTGTGATGGGTAGGTTTAGGGGTAGTGTGTGTATGTGTGTGTGATGGGTAGGTTTAGGGGTTGTGTGTGTGTGTGTGTGATGGGTAGGTTTAGAGGTAGGGGTAGTATGTGTTTGTGTGTGTGTGATGGGTAGGTTTAGGGGTTGTGTGTGTGTGTGTGTGTGTGTGTGATGGGTAGGTTTAGGGGTAGGGGTAGTATGTGTTTGTGTGTGTGATGGGTAGGTTTAGGGGTTGTGTGTGTGTGATGGGTAAGTTTAGGGGTAGTGTGTGTGTGTGTGAGAGATGGGTAGGTTTAGGGGTAGGGGTAGTTTGTGTGTGTGTGTGTGTGATGGGTAGGTTTAGGGGTTGTGTGTGTGTGTGTGTGTGATGGGTAGGTTTAGGGGTTGTGTGTGTGTGTGTGTGTGTGTGTGTGTGATGGGTAGGTTTAGGGGTTGTGTGTGTGTGTGTGTGTGTGTGTGTGATGGGTAGGTTTAGGGGGTAGGGGTAGTGTGTGTTTGTGTGTGTGTGATGGGTAAGTTTAGGGGTAGTGTGTGTGTGTGTGTGTGTGTGTGTGTGTGAGAGAGATGGGTAGGTTTAGGGGTAGTGTGTGTATGTGTGTGTGATGGGTAGGTTTAGGGGTAGGGGTAGTGTGTGTTTGTGTGTGTGTGATGGGTAGGTTTAGGGGTAGTGTGTGTGTGTTATGGGTAGGTTTAGGGGTAGAGTGTGTGTGTGTATAGGTTTAGGGGTAGTGTGTGTGTGTGTGTGTGTGTGTATAGGTTTAGGGGTAGTGTGTGTGTGTGTGTGTGTGTGTGTGTGTGTGTGTGTGTGTGTGTATAGGTTTAGGGGTAGTGTGTGTGTGTGTGTATAGGTTTAGGGGTAGTGTGTGTGTGTGTGATGGTAGGTTTAGGGGTAGGGGTTGTGTGTGTGTGTGTGTGTGTGTGTGTGTGTAGGCCATTAATAAATGATTAATTTAAAAGGTTTTTTAACCCATTGATTATGAATCACTGTGTGCAAAACTATTAGAAATTATTATCGTTGGGAGAGTGAATTATTCTTATAGGGCTCACAGTTTGGCTTTGACTCAGAGGTGTGTGTGTGTGTGTGTGTGTGTGTGTGTGTGTGTGTGTGTGTGTGTGTGTGTGTGTGTGTGTGTGTTGTGCCATGCCATTACAGGCCAGTGATGTATGTTGCCAGGGTGACAGTGAAGAGACGGTTGCTGTCCAACACCATCCATCTCTCTGTCTCCCTCTCTCTCTCTCTCGCTCTCTCTCAGTCTGTCTCTCCTGGCACAGGATCGTTCATTCATTCAAGGCCACAGGGTTTGGCTTTAACAATTTAAATTCAATCAAGCTGCTGCTCCATATGTTCATGTACGGCGCTACACTTACAGTTGATCATTCCTTCGTGTTTATTCGCCCACAAGCTTTAACACACCAAATAAAAGCATCTAAACGATAAACTGCAGTTTGTGTACGTGCATTTTTAACATGCATTGAAATATGTGTGATTTGTTCAGTGAATCAGTTGATTCAGTTCACAGAACTGACTCTTGTTCAGTGTTCTGTTCAAATCCCTGACTCGATGATCCGGTCGCTGTTTTGTGATATTGCAATAGTAATGGCTATATCTGTATGAACTATCTTTTAACTCGTGTTTCTACAGTAAATGCCTGAATCTGCACTCATGTGCATCGTCCTTTTCTCTCTTATTCCATTAATTTCCTTCCTCCTCCAGTGCTCCTAAAGCTGTCATGTAGTAAAAACACCTTCAGCTGTGTTTTATGGACTCTGATAATAAACTGAGCGAATATCTGATGAAATGTAGGCAGTCGATCTTACACGGACTCATCTCTCTCTCTCTCTCTCTCTCTCTCTCTCTCTCTCTCTCTCTCTCTCTCTCTCTGTGTCCAGGATGCCGTTGGTCGTCACACTTCTCTGTCTCTGCGTTTTAAAGATGGGCGGCTTTTCAGCATCTGTCACTCAAGCCACCATCCAATCAGGTGAGAGTCGAGTCTGATTGAGCTGCTGTGATTGGTCAGTCTGTGGACGGTGAAGGATGAACCCTCTATTGCTCCCTTGCCCGGAGACTATATCCATCCTCCTAATCTATCAGCAACCAATCAGATCTCACATTTAAATAATTGATCCGATCATCAGCCTCACGTTAGATCTTCCCACCAGTCGGCAGGGGCGTCTCCAGAGGTCTGTGTGCGTGAGATTAAATCTACATCTACAGAAATAGTGCTGAATGATGCAAAAATAAACACATTAACTAGAGTAAATGTATAAGGCGGGTGGAAATGAGTGTTTTCCAGTGCGTTTATCCAGTCCTTGATTATCTTTGGAAGTTTTTTTTATTATATTAAATATATTATCATAATTACATTAGCACATACAGGTGAATAATAGCCTTTTTAAATCAGTTAATTATCCTGCTTTATTGCACTCTATCTCTGATTTATGATGACTCGTCATAGTTTTATAATGAACCTAAAAGAGAGTTGCTTTGAAACTCAAAACAATTACAGTTATTTGTAATATACATGTATTAGTTTACATAGTGGTAATTCGTTTGCTAATTCATAATTAGTAATTATTATTAGTTTGCTCGGCACCAGGGTTATTAATTCACATTTTCTTTCCTTGAAACAAAAGAAATTTTAACTGAAATAAATTAAATATATAAAAAATTTCAGCTAGTTGCCAAGTCAACATTTCTTATTTAAGTAATAAATAAATGATAGACTATATATATATAAACTAAGCAAAAATACAACAAAATTACTGAAATATTAACTAAAACACTACAACAATAAATTCTAAATTTGTGAAATATAGGTTTGTATATAAAATAAATAAACAAATATATATATTTAGTCAACATTTCTCATTTAAGTAATAAATAAATCTGTATAAAAACTATGGATATATATAAAAACAACTAATAAAAATGACAAAGATACAATAAGATTAATACAATTTTAACTGAAATACAATTGTGAAGGTTTAGGGATAGAATGTGTGTGTGTGTGTGTGTGTGTGTGTGATGGGTAGGTTTAGGGATAGAGGCAGTGTGTGTGTGTGTGTGTGATGGGTAGGTTTAGGGATAGAGGCAGTGTGTGTGTGTGTGTGTGATGGGTAGGTTTAGGGATAGAGGCAGTGTGTGTGTGTGTGTGTGTGATGGGTAGGTTTAGGGGTAGGGGTAGTTTAGGGGGATAGAAAATACGGTTTGTACAGTATAAAAACCATTACACCTATGGAATGTCCCCATAAAACATAAAAACACAACGTGTGTGTGTTTAAAGTTAAAGAGCACCTATTATGCCCCTTTTTACCAGATTTAATTTAATATAAGTCTCAGGTGTCCCCAGAGTGTGCCTGTGGAGTTTCAGATCAAAACTCCTGACAGATCATTCTATATACCGTTTTGAAAAATGAGCTGTTTTGCGTGTGTCTCCTTTAAATGCAAATGAGCTGCTGCTCCCTTCCCCAGAGGGCGGAGCCTTCACAGCTTGTGAACACGTGAAAACACGATACATCTGTATGGCTTTGATTATCGTCTCTATCGCGGATACGCTCATGTGACGTTACAGTTCTTCATCATGATGAAATATTATCATCTGCATGCGTTTTAAAGCCTTATCACGCTCAACTTGAGCACACACACACCCGACGCATGCGCACAGAGAGCTGGATGTCGGCGCGTCCGTGAATATTAAACTCGTTCTCTTTCATGTTTTGTTGCGATTAAACTGTCAAATGCGCACAAGGTTATGTCAGAAACACACAAAGTTCACATGAAAACAGTTGATTATGTCTGTGCACATATGCAGCAAGTACAGAAATCCTGTGTGTGTATTAGGTCTGTGACAGCAGTGTAATATACAGTACTGCTATATCTGCTGTTAATATGAATCAAACAACAAGAGTTAAACAGAGATCACTCACTGCTCTCGACTGAATAACTTTAGTAGCTTTAATGAGAACACATTTCTTACTTGAATAAGAGATAAACATGGCGGACTGTGTACAGCTCTTTGTGGGTGGGGTCTATGCTAATATGGCAGTGTCCATCAACCCTCGTGGGCGGGGCCTGTGAAATGTGACTAAAACACTGCTTATGATTTATGGGGATTAAAAAAAGAGGAGTGGGTGGATTTTTTTTACCAATATAAGGTGGTCGTGTACACACACTGCCAACACACATTTATGTTCAAACTAAATAAACTAAATAAATACTAAATAAATGTTTAATGTGACGCTTGCATGAATTGACAAGGTTTCCTTTTAAAAATAAGACTGACTCAAATGAAAAGCCCTAAGAAAGTTTTACAAAATCCCCTGAAACTAGATTACACATCTAAAGATAACCAAAACCTTTTGTGAAATCCTTTTGAAAAACAGGTCACTGTGAGACACTTTGATGCCGCGCCGGAAGTGATGTTTCCTGCCGAGCCACTGTGATGCACTGCGGTGTGTCATAGGCTGCGCCTGAAAGCGAAGTTTCGAGCCGATGACTCGACAGACGGCATTATATATGAAAGCACCTCCTAGGGATGCCGGCTTGAAGCTTTCAGAGCACCTTAACATCACGTCTAATGATCCAGAACCAATTCGAGTTCGTTTTAGTGAATAGTGCATAGCCGTTATATTGATATCACAGCATATGCATGAATAATGCAACGGCAGCGGTTTTCACCTGCAGCTGTATCGGATGTGCTGTTATATGTCATAATATTTGTGCGTGTAAAGGGCGGTCATGGGATTATGGGCCGGTTGGACCTCTGGAAGCAGGGGTTAATTAAAAACGCTTCCCGCTGTGGGAAAGGAAATGGATTGTTTCAGAAGGGGGTCATTTATAATGCCGTGCCGGTGTGTGTGAACGCTTGTACTAAGACACTCTTAATAGGAAGACTAATCCCCTCCCAGTCGGAAAGTGACAGACCAATTACACACACCCTCCGGCCCACCGCTCGCACTGTCCGTCCCACAGACAGATCCTGACATCAACTGCCTGTGTGTGTGTGTGTGTGTGTGTGTGTGTGTGTGTGTGTGTGTGTGTGTGTGTGTGTGTGTGTGTGTGTGTGTGTGTGTGTGTGTGCATGCATATGGTTTGATTTGTGCATGTGCTATGAATGAGAATCTGCGTGTGTGTTTGTGTGGCAGTTTGAGTTTGCATGGTAATTTATTTAAATAGACTTTTTGACATTAGCAGGATCAGCATTTGAACTCAAACAGATCACCTCATCTTTCATTATTTTACTGAAATTGCATGTGCATACGTTTGCATAGACTGTGTGTGAGGGAGAGCGAGCGAGCGAGAGAAAGAAATAGCATGCCTAGGTATTAATTTTATATTGATGCATTAGTTGCTGATGTGTGAGTTTTAAGCTGTAATTGATTCGGCCTTTTTAATGTTTTAACTTTTACACCATGTTCATGTCATAAATTTGATGGCTCAATTACCTACTATTGATTTGCACGTAATAATGTGTATGTGTGTGTGTGTGTGTGTGTGTGTGTGCAAATGTTTAAGTGTATAAGTGTGTGTTGGAGCCCATGCGGAGGGAATTTTATTGCTCAAACGTGTCGCATGTAAGGGGGTTATTAGTTATGTTTCGTTGAAGTTTGGATTAATTATGATTTTTTTAATGCTTTGGAAAGAAGTCTCTTCTGCTCACCACGGCTGCATTTCTTGGATCAAAAATACAGTAAAACTGTGAAATATTATTATAATTTAGAATATCTGTGTTCTATGTGAATATATATATATATATATATATATATATATATATATATATATATTAGTAAAGTGTGATTTATTCCTGTGATCAAAGCTGAATTTATCATCATTACTCCAGTCTTCAGTGTCACATGATCCTTCAGGAATCATTATACTGTTACATACCGTTTCCATGAAAGGCTGTACATGGTCTCAACAATGCTTAGGTAGGTGGTACGTGTCAAAGTAACATCCACATGGATGGCAGGACCCAAGGTTTCCCAGCAGAACATTGCCCAAAGCATCACACTGCCTCCGCCGGCTCGCCTTCTTCCCATAGTGCATCCTGGTGCCATGTGTTCCCCAGGTAAGCCACGCACACGCACCCGGCCATCCACGTGATGTACAAGAACACGTGATTCATCAGACCAGGCCACCTTCTTCCATTGCTCCGTGGTCCAGTTCTGATGCTCACGTGCCGCTGTTGGTGCTTTCGGCGGTGGACAGGGGTCAGCATGGGCACCCTGACTGGTCAGCGGCTATGCCGCCCCATACACAACAAACTGAGATGCTCTGTGTATTCTGACACCTTTCTATCAGAACCAGCATTAACTTCTTGAGCAGTTTGAGCTCCAGTAGCTCGTCTGTTTGATCGGACCACACGGGCCAGCCTTTGCTCCCCACGTGCATCAATGAGCCTTGGCCGCCCATGACCCTGTGGCCGGTTCACCACTGTTCCTTCCTTGGAGCACTTTTGATAGATCCTGACCACTGCAGACCGGGAACACCCCACAAGAGCTGCAGTTTTGGAGATGCTCTGACCCAGTCGTCTAGCCATCACAATCTGGCCCTTGTCAAACTCGCTTAAATCCTTACGCTTGCCCATTTTTCCTGCTTCTGACACATCAATCACTATATCGATCACTATATATTCACATAGAAAACAGATGTTTTAAATTGTAATAATATTTCACTATTTTTAAAGTATTTTTGATCAGATAAATGCAGCCTTAGTGAGCAGACTCTTAACAAAAATCTTTATTATTCCAAACTTTTGACTGGTAGTGTATCAGATGTCCCTTTTAAAGACTAAAATAGACATAACTGAGTCAATAGTTGTCATGAATGTGCAGCAGATGTTCATATTTCCCTATTTTGTGAAATCCGAGACACTGTTGAGATCTCCTCTGAGATTTCTGGGGTTGTTTACTCTCTATCTGATGTCCGTCTCTGTGTGTTTGTGTGGTTTCAGACGTGCTGTGTCACGACTGGGGCGTGTGGAGCGAGGGATCGGTGCAGGTGTATGACGGCGAGGTGGCGTGGCTGTACTGTCCTCTCTTCTCTCATCCCACGCTTTACAGCTACAACCAGACTCAGAACAGCAGCCTGTCTCTGCTGTGGTACCGACACACAGACACACACGAGCTCGAGCAGCCCATCAACCTCAAACTACACACACTGCACAAAGACCGGGAGTATCTGTGGATACAACCGGCCGTGGCGCAGGACGCTGGACTCTACATCTGCATGCTCCGGTAAACACAGCACACACAGTTTCACATCTGTGAAAGTGGGTTGTGTGAATGGTTGATCAACAGGTCATAAAGAAGATGAATTTGTCTGGTTTGGTCACATTATGGAAGTTGTGAATGATGTTCATGGGTGGTCGTTGATAACTAGTTGGCATTTTGTACTTTTAACCTTACTTAAATGATTAAATGTTTTTTTCATCATGTTAGATTTAGAAGAATAATATAATATAATATAATAAATTGGATCTATGTTTAAGCATGTAACCAAATCCTCTATATTATATGATCTGGTTTTGTGTGTGTGTGTGTGTGTGGCAGCAACATCTCCTCGTGTGTGAAGATCGGCGTGGAGCTGGAGGTCGTTCAGCGGGACGGAGAGTGTGACACCAGAGCTCGACCTCACCTGAACATATCCATACCGTTCCAGAGCGAGCGAACCCTCACCTGTCCTGGCCTGAACACCCTCACGCTGCCCAACAGCACACACTCCGTCACTTGGTACCACGTAAGTGTGTGTGTGTGTGTGTGTGTGTGTGTGTGGGGACAAACATCTGATACTTATTAAAAATTATACTGAAAACTCATCCAACCATTATGAAGGAAATGAATTTCTTAATCTCCAGAGTCACACGGCTAATGAACTGAGACGCGAACGCAAAGAGGCGCTTGCAGACAATCAGCATTATTCAGTTTAGAGGTTGTACGTGAGCAGAACTACGGAAATGCAGATCGGCACGGGCAATTTGTCAGTTTATATTATTGAAATTAGAGTTTGGCATGTATTTGGTTTTCATGAGCACCTGTGCAAATTAAATCATTGACCTCGAAAATGCAGCAAATACCAACACTGCAGACGTGAGCGAACACAAACTAGGAATCTATAGTTCTTGCGCAGCTAGTTAAAGGTCGTTTCAGTCAAATGTGAGTGTTTTAACTGCATTCTCATGGTGCAGTACGTATAAAACACAGGAAACTGTTGC
Organism: Paracanthobrama guichenoti; assembly: GCA_018749465.1. Lineage (NCBI taxonomy): Eukaryota > Metazoa > Chordata > Actinopteri > Cypriniformes > Gobionidae > Paracanthobrama > Paracanthobrama guichenoti. Next base: position 83,892 of record JAGHMJ010005366.1, read on the forward strand.
CTGTGGCAGTCGCCGTACATTTAGAAAATGTAATCCAGCATTTATGTGGCACATGACCTTTGACCTCTCTCTGCAGTTTTGCAAGTCTGAATATTTCAAAGGAGACCGAGAGCTGAAAGGAGATGTTCTGGTGATCTACAGGATGTTTGTGGCGTACGCTGGCTTCTACACATGTGTGGTTTCATATCAGATGAACGGACGCACGCTCCAGTTCACACGCGTGATCAACGTCACGGCTGTTGGTAAGACATTCTTATCTCCTCTCGACTTCCGTTTTCGTCATTTTGAATCCTGCAAATGATCAGATCAGTTTTAACTTAGTTTCCGTGGTGTAATACATATTGATCAAATAAATGCAGCCTTGGTGAGCAGAAGCTACCACTTTCCTGTAGCTCAAACAATAAGAGCGTGGCGCTAGCAACGCCAAGGTCATGGGTTCGATTCCCAGGGAAAGCAAGAACTGACAAAATGTAGAAATGTGTACCTTGAATACAATGTAAGTCGCTTTGGATAAAAGTGTCTGCCAAATGCATAAATGTAAATGTAAGATATACACACTTTCTGTCTTGTAGTTCCTGACATCACCAGTAAAGTGCCGAACATTCTGAATCCGGCGAGCGGTCAGATCTACACTGTGACTCTGGGTGAGCGTCTTCTCCTTGCGCTACTTCTGCCGTGTTTTCTGGGATATGCATCAGTGAATGGTCCGTGTTGTGATGTAATTTCAGGAGACATAGCGACCCTGTCCTGTCGGGTGCTTCTGCCTCACCTGTACTCGGAAAAGCAGGAGATCTGGTGGACTGTCGATAACAAAACTGTGGAGCAACTTGCCGACCCGCGATTCAGCTCACCTGAGGCCAAGTATGTGTACGGAGTTGTTATCGTTAACTAAAACTAAAACCATAAAAATCTTTTGTTACTTTACCTGAAAAAAACTTTAAAGGTGCCGTAAGCGATTTCTGAGAAATGCTATTGAAAGTAGATCGGACCGAACAGCACAACACACTTGTAGTGTGAGCCAGAGTTTAAGAGAGTGAGCCAATCAGCAGTAGGGGGGATGTCTACTCATGATGTGGGAGGCGAGATAATGAGCCAATCAGCAGTAGGGGGCATGTGTCCACTCATGACGTGGGAGGAGAGATAATGAGCCAATCAGCAGTAGTAGGCATGTCTACTCATGATGTGGGAGGTGAGATAATGAGCCAATCAGCCAGTCAGCAGTAGGGGGCGTGTGTCCACTCATGATGTGGGAGGAGAGATAATGAGCCAATCAGCAGTAGGGGGTGTGTCTCATGATGTGGGAGGAGAAATAATGAGCCAATCAGCAGTAGTAGGCATGTCTACTCATGATGTGGGAGGTGAGATAATGAGCCAATCAGCAGTAGGTGGAGTGTCCACTCATGATGTGGGAGGAGAGATGAGGCGATCAACAGTAGTGGGCGTGTCTTCTCATGATGGGGGTGGAGAGATAATGAGCCAATCAGCATGGGGGAGGAGAGATAATGAGCTAATCAGCGGTAGGGGTGTGTCTACTCATGACTGGGGAGGAGAGATAATGAGCCAATCAGCGGTAGGGGGTGTGTCCACTCATGATGTGGGAGGAGAGATAATGAGCCAATCAGCAGTGGGGGGTGAGAGATACTGAGCGTGACTGGGGAGGAGAGATAATGAGCCAATCAGCAGTAGGGGGCTTGTGTCCACTCATGATGTGGGAGGAGAGATAATGAGCCAATCAGCAGTAGGGGTGTGTCTACTCATGATGGGGGAGTATTTTAGTATGTACTTAAATACTTAAACTAAAACTGGAGGGGAAAAAAAAGACAACTAAATTACTCAAATTACAATTAAATCAGAAAATATTAAAATAAAAAAGAAATTCAAAATATTAATATATGTTTTTCTGTGCTTTATTGACTCGTGTGTGTGTGTGTGTGTGTGTGTGCGTGTGTGCATGTGCGTGTGTGTGTGTAGGCCTGAGTCGTATTATTACGGCAATGAGGTTAAAGAACGAGTCCTACATGTGATGGATTTTTCGTCTGATGACCTGCAGAGGGAGTTTAACTGCTCTGCCAGAAACAGCCGCGGGTTCAACACCAGCAGAGCCGTTCTCAAGAGCCAACGTAACTACAGTACACACGCTAACACACTCAGGGTCCCAACCAAACATTATTGTAATGTGATTTACGTTTGGTGTTGGTGTGATTTTTCAGTGTTATCACTTGCTATATGTTTGTTTTGGACCCTCTATTCCCATAATGTTTATTTTGGGAGCAAATCTTGATAAGACGACAATTTTAGTTTGACTAATTTATTTTAGTTGATGTTTTGTTGAGCAGATGTCATTTATGCTTTAGAGTACACTGTGTGTTCCCTTGAACACGTGACATTAGTAACAGTAGAAAATGTAGTAGCTAGATTTGACCAGAGAAGTGTGTGTGTGTGTGTGTGTGTGTGTGTGTGTGTGTGTGTGTGTGTGTGTGTGCAGCATACGTCCCCACCCTAGAGCTGGGCTGTGGTTTAGGCGTGACTCTGGCACTCATGTTGATGATGTTCGTCGTCTATCACGTCTTCTGGCTTGAGCTTCTGCTGCTCTATCGCTCCTGGTTTGGCTCGGATGAGAGATACACAGGTGAGAACACAAACACACATTTACTGACCCTGATGTTATACTGGGTCAATATTAACCTCAAAAGTATAGCTTGCGAGTCAGATATTAGTATGTGTAACTAGCTAAAGTAGCTTCACCGGTAACTCTACTAGCCAGATTTACTCTCTGGCTGATCTTGATTGTGTGTGTGTTTGTGTGTCTCTGTGCAGATGATAAGCAGTATGACGTGTACATCTCGGACGCACGCAACAGCGAGGAGGAGGAGTTTGTGCTGTCCACGCTGCGCAGGGTCCTGGAGACGGAGTTCGGCTACTCTGTCTGCATCTTCGACCGGGACAGTCTCCCTGGAGGAAGTGAGTACTGTGTGTGTGCGACTCCATCTCTGCATGTGCTGCGCTACATATTCCATTTTATTTACGCATTTACTTTGTTTACATATTTGCACCATTGCCAAGATTTTTGTGGACAGAAGTTAACTGCATTTCAGATTTATCAAAATAAAAGAATTGAAGTATTGTAACTTGAAGTGTAGATTAAGATTATTATTATTATTATTATTATTATTATTATCAGTTATTGTTTTTTATAGAAATATTTAAATAATAAAACTGAAAAAGCACATTACAAATTGACTAAAAGATATTTAAAATATTAATAAAATCTATAATCGTGTATGATTAATGATAGTAAATGTGTCTACTGTATAGTGGATGTTAGGATGACATGTTGATCAAGTATTGTTAGTGTGTGAGTGTGAGTGTGAGAGTGTGTGTGAGTGTGAGTGTGTGTGTGTGTGTGAGAGTGTGTGAGAGTGTGTGTGAGTGAGTGAGTGAGTGTGTGTGAGTGTGTGTGTGTGTGTGAGTGATTGTGTGAGAGAGTTTGTGAGTGTGAGTGAGAATGCGAGTGTGAGAGCGAGTGTGTGAGAAAGCGAGTGTGAGTGAGTGTGTGTGTGTGAGTGAATGAGTGTGAGCGAGTGTGAGAGTGTGTGAAAGAGCGAGTGTGAGTGAGTGAGAGAGCGAGTGTGAGTGTTTTTGAGAGAGTACGTGTGAGTGTATTAATGTGTATCTGTGTGTAGCTATCACAGACGATACGCTGAGGTTTGTGGGTCAGAGCCGGAGGCTGGTGGTTGTAGTGAGTCCGTGCAGTGCTGTCCGCGGGACACAGGCACTGCTCGAGCTGCAGGCCGGATTGACCAGCATGCTTCACGGTGGCAGCCTCAGGGTGGTTCTGATCCAGTACAAACCGGTCCGGAGGAAGAGCTGGGTCAAAGAGCTGCGCCAGGCCCGTCTGGCACTCACACTCATTCGGTGGCAGGGCGAGAAATCGGCCCCTTTGTCCTCACGCTTCTGGAAGCAACTGCAGCTCGAGCTGCCCATGAGGAACACGGACAAACACACACCGTTGCCAGACATCATACCACACACACACCCCAACGAAAACACAAATCCTGGAAAGGACAAACTGATCGATTCCTATTCCGCAAGTGCGTTATAGTCGTCCGCCATGTCCGAGATCGCCCCATCCTTCCACACACTATTCCCTATAGTATCAAATTTGACCTTTACAGAAAGTTGAATAGTGGCTGTCATAAAGTCGTCACCTTTATTATAAAGCACTTCAAATCAGGAAACTAGTGATGCAAACGTACTCTAAAAACAAGACAACAGTGTCATTGATGTTGATTCAGTTCCGTTCAATAATAGCAAAGTTCATCAGTTATGAAATGGAGAAACCGTGATGTCATCATCAGCTCTCTTTCGGTTGTTACTAACAGTCAGATCAATAATATTGCTGAATATTAAGTGTCTACCACACTGAATGAAATTAAGAGAGAGGGCATGACTTCATTTGAAAAGACCCTAATTGAGAATTGTGGGTAATTTAGTTTGTGTTATTTTTATACTATTATTGTATCAATGTTTTGAAGTAGCTTTTATTTTTTTATATTTTCAGATTTCATTTTATTTTATGTGCTTTGTCATTTTTATCAGTTTTATATATATATATATATATATATATAGCTTTCTGTTATTTTTATTTCAGTTTTAGTTCAGTTTAGTGTGTGTGTAACCCAGTAAAGTGCTAAAAACTTTAACTTAAACTTATATTTTTACTGGGTTACACACACACATACTCACATACACACACTCACTAACTCACTCACACACACACACAATTACTAACACACTCACTCACTCACTCACACACACACACACACACTCACTCACACACACAAACACACTCGCACTCATTCACACATTCACTCACTCTCACACACACACTCACTCGCGCACACACACACACTCACTCACACACACACTCGCACAAACACACACTCACACAATCTAATTTCTATTTAGCTTTTATTTTTTATTTGAATTTTAGTACTTCAACTTGTGTTATTTCCATTAGTTGCCATAGCAACATTTCTAAATTCCATTAAACATAAGATTTTTTGTTGTTGCTGTCATATTTAAGTTTTTCATCTAATATTTATATTCATATTTTGTCAGCTTTATTTCAGTAAACGATTGTTAACAGTTTTAGCTATCGATAACAGCAATGCCGGGGATTCTTAGACTTTGTCAGCCAAACTTAAATAATCATCAGTCAGTATTTTAAATATCTCTCTGCGATTTTAAGTAAATATTCACATTTGCATGTTCATCACAGGTCTGATGTCCATTAAGGGTCACATTACCTGCACGTAAACAAATACAATATTTCATCTTTTTTTTTTGTTTAAATTTAAAAGTGTTGCTTTTTATACATTTTATGACTTGACCCAGTTTGGGAAACCCTGCTCTAGTGTAGTGTACACTTCTCATTGCAGTGCATTCTGGGATTGCACTAGATCATCTCCACAATGGCTTGAGACCTGGAATAGTGCACTATAAAGCGGGATGTGGGATCAGACCCTCTAGAGACTCAGGTGCTTGTCTGATCATGTGATGGATGGCTACAGTATGTGTGAGGTGTGTTACTGAGCTTCAGCCACAGGGGGCGCAATCTTACTGATACTGTGGAGGTCAGGCTGGAAGTTTCATTCGTTCCAAACTTCCATCCGCTTTCATTCAATTGCATTCGAGTCTTTGTTTATATTGTTTGGTTATCATGCAGCATCTTATATGACCATGTCATGTCCTGTATGTTCTGTGATCACATTCTTACACTGTTTTGATAAATAAAATGTTTATGTTTTTGCATCTGCATCCGTTTCATTTATTCATTTCATCGCATTGCTCACGTCCAGACAGAGCTTTCCATGACAGCAGCTGACGCCTATGTGCATTAATATTTACACTCATGACCAAGCATGATGAAATGTTTGCGCAAGCATATCCCTTCAGTCGTCAGTGAATGGAGGAAGTGGAAAAAACCTCAGCCAATCGCATGCCGTCTTGCTCCATTGAATGGGTTTTTACGTGTGTTTCTCAACTCGAGGTCTCTCTCAAAACAGCTCAGTTTTGATTCCGAGGAGGAAAAAAACCAAAACCTTTTGAAAGCACACATTTTCCGCAGCCTTCGTTCTGAAAGTTGCATCTTTCATTGAGAGCTTTGAACCAAAACAATCAGCTTTGGGATGAATTGCATCATTAGATTCAAAGGCGGTGATGTCTTTCGTTCAATGAATTACTCATTCCATAAAGTAAATGATATAATCAATCACGTTTTTTGTCCTTTTAATGTATTTTGTTCTAATGTCTCGTGATCTAAAGCTAAAATAACCCATTGCTAGCAAACAGGCCTTCAAAAATTCACCACAGTGTTGCTTGCCATGATTTTAACAGCGGCTTGTCTGATTGTAGGTAGTTGCCAAGTCAGGTCACCTTTATATATTTTTACATTTTTTGTGAGCATAAAGTGTCATCTTTTCTGCTTAAAGTCATCATGAAACACAAGTTGCGCTAGTTTTTTTCATCTCCATTGTGCTGTATCTGAGTGACGCGCTTCACAAACAAGAACAAAATGTAGGGCGGGGCTTGATTTTTGTCTGTGGGGAATTGATTGGATGGTTGTGGTTTGCTATTGGCTGATCTCATGTGAGTGACAGGTTGCCCCGCCCTCGTCATCAGAGAAGAGATGAAGTTTACAGATTACAAGGGAACATAATTTACAATAAATACAGCAATATTCCTTATGGTGACAAGTAACACACGGATGTAGTGAATGAATTACACTTCCGTTTAAATGTTTGGGGTCGGCATGGTTTTTTAATGTTTTTGAAAAGTCACCAAGGCTGCATTAATTTACAGTAAAAAATACAGTACAAATAGTGGAATTATTATGATGTAGATCAGCTGTTCTCTGTGTGAATATATAGTAAAGTGTGATTTATTCCTGTGATCACAGCTGAATTTATCATCATTACTCCAGTCTTCAGTGTCACATGATCCTTCAGGAATCACTCTCATATGAGGATTTGATGCTCAACACACATTTATGATTATTAGTCAATACACAATCAATCCTTCTTCCTAAACAGGTTTTGTCTTACCCCGATTCACTATGGTAAGCCTATAAGTGTTTGCATCTTAGACCTGACAGGATTTTATGGGAAATGGTGCACATGCGTCACTCATCCGTGTGTCTCGTCATATCCGTAAATAAAGTACTTTGACGCGGTTAGGTGTCACAACATCAGCTTGGCTTTTCATATATTTAGGGATTTGAAATGTTGCAAACGCGACACAGAGATGATGGTGTTTTTATTACTCAACAGGTGAGCGAGGTGTTTTATTGAACGGATAAACCAGTCGCTCTCTAACAGAGTTCACTGTAAATCTATTGTGAAGATCGTTTCATTATGGTTGTTGTAAGGCTAAGCTCTCGATTTACCAGTCAATCTACGTTCCTACTCTCACCTATGGTCATGAGCTGTGGGTCGAAATGAGCTTTCTCCGCAGGGTTGCTGGGCGCTCCCTTAGAGATAGGGTGAGAAGCTCAGTTACTCAGGAGGAGCTCAGAGTAGAGCCGTTGCTCCTCCACATCGAGAGGAGCCAGTTGAGGTGGCTCGGGCATCTATTTCGGATGCCTCCTGGACGCCTTCCCGGGGAGGTGTTTTGGGCATGTCCCACGAGGAGGCCCCGGGAAGACCTAGGGCACGCTGGAGGGATTATGTCTCCCGGCTGGCCTGGGAACGCCTCGGGGTTCCCCCGGAAGAGCTGGAGGAAGTGGCTAGGGAGAGGGAAGTCTGGGCGTCTCTGCTTAGACTGTTGCCCTTGCGACCCGGTCCCGGATAAGCGGAAGATAATGGATGGATGGATGGATGGTTGTTGTAGCTGTGCTGGAGTTTATTGTCAAAGAAGTATCGTGTCTATTAATGGGTAAAGCTACAGTCACGTCTTCAGCTAGTCAGCGCGAGATCCTTTCAGTCCAAGTTGGTTATATCTCTTAAGACTAGCAGTGAATGTTTCATGAGCAGAAGGAGAATCATCCGCGCCCAAGCACAACCAAAACAATGTTCTTCCGCAAAATGCATGCAGTTTTGTTTTTTTAACACTAGAGGGCCAAACGTTACATAGTGTACCTTTAAAATAGACATGATATAAATGTCCTTACTGAATAAAAGAGTTCATTCCTCTTCGAGCTGACCACTTATGATCAGTTGTTATTATCTGTTAGTAGCGATGGGCGATTTCAAAACATGCTTTTTCTTCTAATTGCTTCATGACGCTTCAAAACCTTGTTTCCGTTTGTGGTTCAGAGCGTGCATCAAACTGCCAAAGGGACGTGTTTTTCCGTTCCAATGCGCTACTTTAACATTGTTTTTCTATGTAAACATGCACTAGATGGATGTGTTTAGCCGTTGCGCGCGCATCTTTTGCAGCGTCTCGCACATGACACGGCGTTCTAAAAACGCGTTGCTCAAGTTAAAACCAGTTCAACTTTTAATCTCGAGACCTTGCAGTTTTCCCCATTCCACGGCCCGCGTTCTGTGTGAACAAGCTTAATGGTGTGTGCCATAGGCCGTAAAAAACACGGACGACACGTCTTCACTGCCTTCCACTGAAGAAAAGTGAAGCCGCCAACGTCCGAATATGGCACTGACATCTTGCGCAGATTTGGGACCGGAGTCTATTCTGACAGAGCAGGAAGTAAAGCTGCGATATCATAAGCCCGCCCACACTCTCGCAGATGCAGAACAACTCATATACGCGAACACGTGATATTCGCCTCAGTCACGTCTTCCACGCAAATTGAAAAATGTAAACTCCAGTGTAAAAATTCGCATTTTTGGGGGGAGGGGGTTGGGTGGAGGTTGGGCATAAATATAAATCATGTGGCAAACCATTGAACAGGTGTGGGTTTAATACATTTGTAGACATTTTAATTACACATTAGTATAATTAAAAGGAATAATAGCAGTTAATTGTCTCTTACTGGTCTGTTTAGCTGAGTCATCAATGGAACAAAACAAGGCCTGGAAACATACGCTGATCAGGCTTAACATTATGACCACCTTCCTGATATTGTGTTGGTCCCGCTTTTGCTGCCCTGCTCAGCCCTGACCTGTCGAGACATGGACTCGGCACCAAGGCATGGTATCTGGCACCAAGATGTTAGCAGCAGATCCTTCAAGTCCTGCAAGTTGCGAGGTGGGGCCTCCATGGATCGGACTTGTTTGTTCAGCACATCCCACATATGCTCGATTGGATTGAGATCTGGGGAATTTGGAGGCTAAATCAACACCTCAAACTCGCTGTTGTGCTCCTCAAACCATTCCTGAAGCATTTGTGCTTTGTGTCAGGAGCATTATCCTGCTGGAAGAGCCACAGCCACCAGGGAATACCGTTTCCATGAAAGGCTGTACATGGTCTGCAACAATGCTTAGGTAGGTGGTACGTGTCAAAGTAACATCCACATGGATGGCAGGACCCAAGGTTTCCCAGCAGAACATTGCCCAAAGCATCACACTGCCTCCGCCGGCTTGCCTTCTTCTCATAGTGCATCCTGGTGCCATGTGTTCCCCAGGTAAGCCACGCACCCGGCCATCCACGTGATGTAAAAGAAAGCGTGATTCATCAGACCAGGCCACCTTCTTCCATTGCTCCGTGGTCCAGTTCTGATGCTCACGTGCCACTGTTGGTGCTTTCGGCGGTGGACAGGGGTCAGCATGGGCACCCTGACTGGTCAGCGGCTATGCCGCCCCATACGCAACAAACTGAGATGCTCTGTGTATTCTGACACCTTTCTATCAGAACCAGCATTAACTTCTTGAGCAGTTTGAGCTCCAGTAGGTCTTCTGTTTGATCGGACCACACGGGCCAGCCTTTGCTCCCCACGTGCATCAATGAGCCTTGGCCGCCCATGACCCTGTGGCCGGTTCACCACTGTTCCTTCCTTGGAGCACTTTTGATAGATCCTGACCACTGCAGACCGGGAACACCCCACAAGAGCTGCAGTTTTGGAGATGCTCTGACCCAGTCGTCTAGCCATCACAATTTGGCCCTTGTCAAACTCTCAAATCCTTACGCTTGCCCATTTTTCCTGCTTCTAACACATCAACTTTGAGGACAAAATGTTCACTTGCTGCCTAATATATCCCTCCCACTAACAGGAGCCGCGAGGAAGCGATTTTACTTTCAAGAAAACATTTGAAATGGGTTTGTAAAAGGTGTTTTTCCGCATGTTTGGCATGAGTTTTTGTTGCATTTCCCATCAGCAGAGGTCACCAGCGTGTGATGCTTTTAAACAGTGAATCATTTTGTGAAGCAATTGATTCAAAGCTTTGTTTCTTACATCACTATAGTGGAGTGTGTTTCTCTCTCTCTCTCTCTCTCTCTCTCAGACCTGATGGAGTCGGTCCTCAAGTGTATGCAGGCGTGCCGGCGGCTAATGGTGGTGTTGAGCTCGGACTGTTTGTGCGAGAAGAGCATCAGTCTGCTGGAGTGTCGCCTGTGCTTGTACCTGCACCACACGTCGCGAGCCCCCATCGTCACCGTCAGACGCCGCACGCTCAGCGCCTCCTGCAGCGACATCGCTGAGCTGCGCAACAACTCCACCTCCATCCGCTGGCACGGGGCACGCTCTGAGCGAACGAGCTCTCGCTTCTGGAAGCTTCTGCGGCTCGCGCTGCCTCTGCGACCTCTCGCTCTCGGGAAAAGACTCATCGATAGCACTTCCTCCCATTCAGACCTGGCGTCCGTGGCCACGCGGTGCACACAAGCACAGGCGGTCTCGCTCAGACACTCGGGCAAAGGTAGCCGGGTCGGAATAAGGCACCTGGGCGTGGGTGGGCGTGGCTGCGATAGAACTGGGCGTGTCTGTGCGCAGAAGGGGCGGGGCTGCGCCATCTGTGTGAGTTTTCAAGAAAGTCGTCAAATTTGGGGTGCAGTTATCGCTCCTCAGTGGAACACACACCTGCATCAGCCTGTGGCCAATGGAACGATACATAACACCACACACAACTCCAACACTGAACCTGGCAACGACCCCGGCAACGACCTCTGCCCCTGTGAACCAGTCAACAACAACCAGACTAATGAGCTACAAACAACACACTGTTGACACGCACACTGCTGGAAACTGCACACTGAATGTTATGAATGTGATATGTAAATACTTCAATAAACCAAACATCAGGCTGACCCTAGACTGTTTTTTACAGGCTAGTATATACTGCATATTACAGTACTGTATACTGCCAATAGCATGCAATGTTGTAAGTTTCAAACAGTAGTATGCCGCACTGCATGTGCACATTGCATTATGGGATACAGTATTTCATGCATTAAGCTCTGGTTGCGTACTGCGCCCATTTCTACAGACATTTTGCATGCTGTATACGATCATAAATAGTACTTAGTATGTTGATTTGAACATATATAAGAGTGGCAAATGCATCATTGCATTGAATTAAATCAAATAATGGGAATCAAATAATGATAAAAGACAGATGTTAAAAAATATTAACTTAGTTCAAGTTGCGCAGATTGCATTGTGGGGTACAGTATTCCATACCGTGTGCCATGTCCAATATTGTACTTTTTAAATAGAGCATGCAACAAAAAAAAAAAAGCATGCTGTACACAGCATATGCCTGCGGCCTAGTGTGCGATTTCAAACGTCTCTGCTCTATCTGGCCACCAGAGGACAGAGTCGTCCCAGAATTGCGCTTGTGCACGTGGTGTGTTTTGGTTTCCTGGCTCTCAGCAGCAGTAGACCACACAGGACAGCACTGCACATTATTGACTCTCAGCCGCAGACATGGGTGTGTGCTGTGGTGTGTTGTTAACGGTTCTCAGGAAAGCCGTCCTACCTGACGTCACGTTTATTGAGTATCAGGAAGTAAAACTTATTGATTTTTAAAAACAATGTGACATTTGTGAGCTTGATCTTCACTTGTGTTCGTATGTGAGGGTGTGATGACTATCAGTCACTCCTAAAAATCCCTTTTTCATTAGTTTTTCTTCCTTTTTTCTACATGAAGGCTTATCACAGAGAGATTTAAAGGAGTGTAGGAAGAATTTCCCTAAAATATTCATGATATCAGAAGTGAACAGCACACACACGTCGACTACCTCTGATGTTGTTCCATGTTTGTGTGTGTGTGACACGCTTAATCACATATACATGAGTCATAAAACCTGATTATATAAATGACAGATGATTAGAAGAACCATGCTGTGGGATTGAGGGAAGCAAGAATGGAGGGTTGTGGAAAAAGCGGGAGTGAGAATTGAAAGCAAGCAACCAAGAAATGGAAAAGGAGAGCTGAGAAGAAGTTAGCTGGAAATGCCCTAAAATTCCTGTGTTCCAGTAAAGTGTGTCGTCCGGGTGATGGTGACTAATCATGTGACCAGGTGAAGCATCTCTGCCTCCTCCTGTCATACTGTTGGTAAACATGACTTTGCCTTCCTGTACAGCCTTAAGAAAGAGATCTTGAAACCAAGGTGAGTGCCATGTTGCTTATACTTAGTTACTGATGTAGAGAGCAGAATATCACTTGAGGGTGGACACTTTTTACTTTAGATTGTAAGAAACCACCTAGCGACCACCTCAGGAAGCTCATAGCAACAAGCTGAAAACCACCCAGAACATCTCAGCAAGTGCATAGCAACACCCTGGTAAACCACCTTGAGCACGTTATCAACTACATATCAATGCCCTGACAAAAACTTTAAACACCTAAGCTACCACCCAGAACACCTTTTCAGCCGCACAGCAGCACCCTGCCAACCACACAGAACACCTTAGCAACTGCATAGCAATGCCCTGACAGCCTCCCTGAACTCCCTACTACTTCTAAGGCCTTAGCAACTGCATAACAATACCCTGGCAACCACCCAGAGAACCTTAGCAACTACAGTGCAATGCCCTGGCAACCACACAGAACACCTTAGCAACTGCATTGCAATGCCCTGACAGCCTCCCTGAACTTCCTACTACTTCTAAGGCCTTAGCAACTGCATAACAACACCCTGGCAACCACCCAGAGAACCTTAGCAACTACAGTGCAATGCCCTGGCAACCACTCAGAATACCTTAGCAACTGCATAGTAATGCCCAGACAACCACTTAGAACCACCTAGCTACCACTACCACCCAGCTACCACTACCTCCCATACCTTCCTAACTACCTCTAGAATACATCAGCAACTGCATAGCAACGCCCTGGCAACCACCCAGACCTTCCTAACTACTTATAGAATATATCAGCAATGCCCTGGAAACCTCCCAGACTTTCCAAACTACCTCAGGAATACATCAGCAACTGAATAGCAATGCCCTGGCAACCATCCAGACCTTCCTAACAACCTCTAGAATACATCAGCAACTGCATAGCAACGCCCTGGCAACCACCCAGACCTTCCTAACTACTTATAGAATATATCAGCAATGCCCTGGAAACCTCCCAGACTTTCCAAACTACCTCAGGAATACATCAGCAACTGAATAGCAATGCCCTGGCAACCATCCAGACCTTCCTAACAACCTCTAGAATACATCAGCAACTGCATAGCAACGCCCTGGCAACCACCCAGACCTTCCTAACTACCTATAGAATATATCAGCAACTGCATAGCAACACCCTGGCAACCATCCAGACCTTGCTAACAACCTCTAGAATACATCAGTAACTGCATAGCAACGCCCTGGCAACCCAAGCATTGTCATTGTGCTAGGGTATTGCGGGTGGTTGTCTAGAACCTAGTTATAACAAAAATCTAGTTATATTGTGGCACTTTCATGATGGTTTTCTGACATTTTTGGAGCTTGACAAATCCACTGCTTTTGTTGTATAAAAAAGAGCACTGCTAAACGTCTCATGATGGTGAGTAATTGATATTGTTATTTTTGGGTGTAAAGAAATTGTTTAATAAACATTTATTAAATAAGCACTTGAGGCTGAATCAGGTGGGAAATAAAAAATTGTCACCAACACAAACAGCAGCTTCAGACACAGTTTACGCTCCACAGCACAACAGCGTGTTCATGCCTTTCACTGGCCAGGTTTTCATGTCGACCCATGACCGCATTCTTCCACTGTCTGTCCCAACCACAATGACATTCTCAAATACACACTGGATATCAAGCAGTAGGAAGTAAAATCAACAGCGCGTACCGTAAGAGAAGGACGAACTGAAAGTCTGAATTCAAGACATTACTGTAGTATCTCAATCTCCCAGTAGTTGGAAATAAAACTGAATGGAGATTTTACTGAAGTCTCCTGCTTCACAGATGTTTCTAGATAAACAGCCTAGTGATCTCACACGTCTGGAGTTTTAAAAGAGAAACAACAGTGCTTTTCACACTGTGCTTAACCCTGCTTTTAACCCCGGGTAAAGGAGCATCTCAAATGTAATTTAGAAGCAGGGTTATGAGACCCTTCTGTCCATTTGTCTTACTTTGTGTCAGATTTTACTACATCCCATTAAAACAGTAGGTAGCAAAATTTGACTGCAAAAATTGCTACTTATCAGATTGTGCCACCAGCATTATAGTATTCATGTGGTTTGAGGATTTATTAACATCCATACCCACCCCTACCCTTAAAACAATGCAAATATAATAAAGCCACAATATGTAATTTTTCTCCGCTAGAGGTCGCTTATTCAAAACAAAGGCGTGGCTTGATGGCGCCTGGATTTGGTGGAGCTTTTATTCTGCCGCAGACGAGCGCTTCCGCTTCTTCCACTCGTGTGTGTGTGGTAACGCGAAAGTTATGTTATAATGCTACTCTGTGCGTTCCCTCAGCACTATTATGAGACACTTGTAGTGAGCTAGATCATATTAGTCACGGTAAAACATGGTATTCGCGGTAAATCAAGAACACCAGATTTAAACACTAAGACTGTGCAGAGCTGGAGAACAATCATTAGTTTCTGTCCATGAGTGATCCAAACAGTGTCTAATAAAACACATCAGATATTAAAGCGGCGTTTCCATGGTTACTACAGAATAACACCGGAGGGTAACGCGGGTATGATGTCATTGATAGGCGACGCACGGTCCGTAACGCTGGTTAAAATCAATAGTGTAGGTACACAAGTCACACTGTTCTAGTGGTTTTTGGATATATTTTGATCCAAAAATCTCACATATTGTGCTTTAATTTTTTTTTTAAATGATGCAACATTGATGTGCGCATGCGCAGCACGAGTGGATGAAATTACAGGATTAGCGCTGTTTTTGTGCTGTTAACCCCGCATTGTGGCACCAAACACACCAAGAATGATAACTATAACAATAACTATATTAGCGTCCACACCGTTTGACCGATCCGTGTCATTGTCTCTGAAAAAATGCAAATAAGGAAGTTAACCTGTGCACGAATGCAGCAAAGTACCAAAGTCTCTCAATATGAACTCAAACATTTCTCTTTAAACTCTCAGAAAAGCAGATGATCTGAGCTACTACACATTTTTGGGTGAACTGTCCTTTTTTTCTTCTGAAGCTCAAGCAGTAGAGGATCACGCTGTGGGTCAGGGTTCGATTCCCAGGAAATGCATAACTGATAAACTGCTTGAATGCATTACATCTTTCAGATGAAAGCGCCTGATAAATACATGGATGCCAGAGAAAAATATGTAAACCACTTCTCAGCTGCTGCCAGTATTGTGTGGGAGTATTCATGCAGTTCTTGTGAAGTTATGATATGATGGTAAGGAGAAGTGTGTCTGATGGCTGAACTATTGCCGTTCATTGTTTACATAAATATCCAAGTCGTTCGATTCGGGTGTGTGAACAAATAACCATCGCTCAGGTATGTCATGTGACGTCACTCTCACATATGTAATTCGTCTCACCTGAACTCACACACAAACATTTGTTTATATTTCATGCAGGAATTCCCCAGTGACTTAATTGTTATTCAGTTTATTGGATTATAATATAAAATAGCATGTGAGCTTTTTCCTGCTGGCGAAACTTAAGGTACGTCCCAACAGCTCCACATTTGTTTCCTGCAAATATAGCAACACCACGAATGGCTGTGAGCTGTTTCATGTGTGTATTACGTCATCATGTTTTGATAAAGTGTTGTCACGCACAACAAAAATACACTGTCCAATAAGATTCCATTAACAGTTAACATGATCTGACTATGAAAAATATTTCTGAAGGATTTATTAATACTAAAATATGAAGTTGTGTCTGTTAATATTACTGTATTTAATAAACTAACATGAACTAGCAATGACCAGTTGATCAATCCACAAAGATGAACGCATACTGTAACAAATGCATTGCTCATTGTTAGTTATTAATGTGAACTAATGGGCCCTTATTGTAAAGTGTTACCAAAATATGTTATACGCAAGAAATCCAGGATTGCACATCAATCACGTTTGCTTATGTAGTATTATTTAGTTTAGTTATATTGTGTAGTTTAGCTCAGTTCAGTGCAGTGGGTATTTTAGTTGTTTATTTCAGCCCAGTTCACTTAATCCGACATCCTCAGACACTTTGTTTTTTATTTGTGAAACCTTATATTTAGGTAGTGTTGTGTGACACACGATCTGAGCTTTCACACTTGATAAACAGCACTTCCTCTTTCTCTCTCTCTCTCTCCCACTTGCTCGCTTACTGTCAAAAGGAAATATTTTACAGCTGTGCTTCACTTGATCTGTAGCGCACTGGAGGACGAACAGCTGAACATTAGTAAGTGCTCTCTCATGTTTTTACTGCATCAGGTTTGTGAGGGGTTCTGTGGATTAGACTGTAGTGTCGTGAAGCGTGCTGGGTTTGATCTTTCACACACTTATGCTGGATAATGAGTAGTTTTTGTTTGTGTTGTTTCTGTGATCGGCCCACAGAAGCTTTTGCTTACACTCACAGTTTAATGTTAATCCGTTTTAAAGCTCTTTGATTTCATTGTAATGTGACAAACCCTCCGCAAGAAAATGGCACAAACTGTGTAGTTTCCTAAAATGTAGTTAGTTTAGTTTAGATAAGTTTAGATTAGTTTAGTTTAGTTTAGTTTAATGCCCTATGCAGTAAATCATCACAATTTAGTTTAGTTTAATTTAGATATTTAGTTTAGTTTAGTTTAGTTTTTAGTTTAATGCCCTATGCAGTAAATCATCACAATTTAGTTTAGTTTAGTTTAAGTAAATCAACACAGTTAGTTTAGTTTAGTTTAGTTTAGATTAGTTTAGTTTAGTTTAGTTTGTTTAGTTTAGTTTAATGCCCTATGCAGTAAATCATCACAATTTAGTTTAGTTTAGATAAGTTTAGTTTAGTTTAGTTTAGTTTAATGCCCTATGCAGTAAATCATCACAATTTAGTTTAGTTTAGTTTAGTTTAGTTTAGTTTAATGCCCTCTCATGTAAATCAACACAGTTAGTTTAGTTTAGATAAGTTTAGTTTAGTTTAGTTTAGTTTAGATAAGTTTAGTTTAGATAAGTTTAGTTTAGTTTAGTTTAATGCCCTATGCAGTAAATCATCACAATTTAGTTTAGTTTAGATAAGTTTAGTTTAGTTTAGTTTAGTTTAATGCCCTATGCAGTAAATCATCACAATTTAGTTTAGTTTAGTTTAGTTTAGTTTAGTTTAGTTTAATGCCCTCTGCAGTAAATCATCACAATTTAGTTTAGTTTAGTTAAGTTTAGTTTAGTTTAGTTTAGTTTAGATGTAAATCAACACAGTTAGTTAGTTTAGATAAAGTTTAGTTTAGTTTAGTTTAGTTTTAAGTTTAGTTTAGATAAGTTTAGTTTAGTTCAGTTTAATGCCCTAGTGCAGTAAATCATCACAATTTAGTTTAGTTTAGATAAGTTTAGTTTAGTTTAGTTTAGTTTAATGCCCTATGCAGTAAATCATCACAATTTAGTTTAGTTTAGATAAGTTTAGTTTAGTTTAGTTTAGTTTAATGCCCTAATGCCCTATGCAGTAAATCATCACAATTTAGTTTAGTTTAGTTTAGTTTAGTTTAGTTTAGTTTAGTTTAATGCCCTCTGCGGTAAATCAACACAGTTAGTTTAGTTTAGATAAGTTTAGTTTAGTTTAGTTTAGTTTAGATAAGTTTAGTTTAGATAAGTTTAGTTTAGTTTAGTTTAATGCCCTATGCAGTAAATCATCACAATTTAGTTTAGTTTAGATAAGTTTAGTTTAGTTTAGTTTAGTTTAATGCCAATTTATGCAGTAAATCATCACAATTTAGTTTAGTTTAGATAAGTTTAGTTTAGTTTAGTTTAGTTTAATGCCCTATGCAGTAAATCATCACAGTTTAGTTTAGTTTAGTTTAGTTTAGTTTAGTTTAGTTTAGTTTAGTTTAGTTTAGTTTAGTTTAGTTTAGTTTAGTTTAATGCCTCTGCAGTAAAAATCAACACAGTTAGTTTAGTTTAGATAAGTTTAGTTTAGTTTTAGTTTAGTTTAGTTTAGATAAGTTTAGTTTAGATAAGTTTAGTTTAGTTTAGTTTAATGCCCTATGCAGTAAATCATCACAATTTAGTTTAGTTTAGATAAGTTTAGTTTAGTTTAGTTTAGTTTAATGCCCTATGCAGTAAATCATCACAATTTAGTTTAGTTTAGATAAGTTTAGTTTAGTTTAGTTTAATGCCCTATGCAGTAAATCATCACAATTTAGTTTAGTTTAGTTTAGTTTAGTTTAGTTTAGTTTAGTTTAATGCCTCTGCATGTAAATCAACACAGTTAGTTTAGTTTAGATAAGTTTAGTTTAGTTTAGTTTAGATAAGTTTAGTTTAGATAAGTTTAGTTTAGTTTAGTTTAATGCCCTATGCAGTAAATCATCACAGTTTAGTTTAGTCAAATGTAGTTAGTTTAGTTTAGATAAGTTTAGTTTAGTTTAGATAAGTTTAGTTAGTTTAGTTTAGTTTAGATAAGTTTAGTTTAGTTTAGATAAGTTTAGTTTAGTTTAGTTTAATGCCCTATGCAGTAAATCATCACAGTTTAGTTTAGTCAAATGTAGTTAGTTTAGTTTTAGATAAGTTTAGTTTAGATAAGTTTAGTTTAGTTTAGTTTAGTTTTTAGTTTAGATAAGTTCAACAGTTTAGTTTAGTTTAGATAAGTTTTAGTTTAGTTTAGATAAGTTTAGTTTTAGTTTAATGCCCTATGCAGTAAATCATCACAATTTAGTTTAGTTTAGATAAGTTTAGTTTAGTTTAGATAAGTTTAGTTTAATGCCCTATGCAGTAAATCATCACAGTTTAGTTTAGTCAAATGAAAACTGGGGTTAGTTAGTTTAGTTTAGATAAGTTTAGTTTAGTTTTTAGTTTAGTTTAGGCACATGAAGATTTAGTTTAGATTAGATTAGATTAGATTAGTTTAGTTTAGTTTAGTTTGTGTGTGCCCTCAAGATGTAAATCAACACAGATTAGTTTAGTTTAGTTTAGATAAGTTTAGTTAAGTTTAGTTAAGTTTAGTTAAGTTTAGTTAAGTTTAGTTAAGTTTAGTTTAATTTAGTTTAGTTTAGTTTAATGCCCTCTGCAGTAAATCAACACAGTTAGTTTAGTTTAGTTTAGTTTGGGTTCGATATGTTTAGTTTAGTAAAATGTAGTTAGTTTAGTTTAGATACATTTAGTTTAGTTTAATGCCCTCTGCGGTAAATCAACACAGTTAGTTTAGTTTAGTTTGGGATTTTCGATATGTTTAGTTTAGTAAAATGTAGTTAGTTTAGTTTAGATACATTTAGTTTAGTTTAATGCCCTCTGCATGTAAATCAACACAGTTAGTTTAGTAAAATGTAATTAGTTTAGTTTAGATAAGTTTAGTATAGTTGAATGTTGTCGGCAGTAAAGTTAGTTTTATTTAGTTTAATGCCCTCTGCAATAAAGCAACATACTTGTTTTTAGTTTATTTTAGTTCAATGCATTCTGAAGCATCACGTTTAGTTTAACGGCCTCTGTCTAGAGTACAGTCAGCAGCACAATCAGTTTCCTTTCTTTCTCTCCATTCTGTTCTGTTTATCTCGGTTCATCGGGTCGTTTGATATTGTTTAGCTGTCTGATGCATTTCTGGAGGGCGTGTCCTGTGGGAATTCCCTCTGACAGTATCGATATGAAAACTGGGGTTGACATCACTCTCTGTCCCTTTCTCTCTGTGTAGGCGTGTAGTTCCTGTTTCGAGAGTCTCATGCTGTAAGGCACATGAAGATCTCAGTCTACTCTCTGTAAGTGTTTCTGCTGGTCACTCGCCTCCATCAGCATGAGCTTACAACCCTTCTGCTTATACACTCGCAGGTACAGCTCTGTGTGTGTGTGTGTGTGTGTGTGTGTGGCTATACTTGTGATAACTAGTGTCATCTCTAGATTAAAGGGCTCATAGATGGTCCAGATTATGGTAGTCTGAGGGTTGGTTTATGGGTTTAGGATAAATATCATTATTGTAATCAAAAACAATGGAAGTCTATGAGATGACTTCACTATTATAGCTCTTTGTATGTGTCTATTGTGTTACTCACTTATTTCTTTAACTAAGAGGGAAGTACTGCTTGTGTGTTTGTGTGTTTGCATTGGTATATAGCAATACTTTTTTTGGGATAAGAGTCACTTGTGGGGAAATCATTTTGCTTCAGGCATTCATTTTTTCCAGCTTTCATTGCACTGTTCTGTTTTTCTTTGACAGTCCTCTTGTGTTGATTAACAGGATTTTGTTTCTTATCTTTGCAAATATAAAAATGGGAAAAAAAAAAAAAAATGCACTGGGCCAGGAACATAAATCAGTCTAGACGGTTAAATATTTCCACTAAACTAATACCAGGAATGCAGATCTCCCGTTTCAGTTCAACATTTATCCGTGTTGACGTTGATTTATACGTCAATAATGTTGCATCTGCAAAGCCAGAAACAGAAATCAAACACAAAACCCTTAATCCACATGACGCATACTAGTGACATCCTGTTTAAAATACTAGTATTAAATTATAATGTAGGTTTACTTATGAGGAAGTCAAGACTCTTATGCACCAACTGCATGCAAACCATTAAGCAGTCGACTACAAGTCTGTTGTTTTATGACAAATGCCTGGTTTTGCAGTTGATCTTGTTAAAGTCAACTTGTATGAATCATGGGAACTTTTAGAGGAATATGCAGATGCACATGGTGGTGTCTTCTCTAACTGTTGTGTGTTTTTGCTTGTGTGTTTTTGACAGCTTGGCCTTGGTCATGACCTTGGTGCTGGTAACAGCTATGACTGGTAAGAATGACCTCTGATTTATGACCCCGTGTGCTGCATTTTTACAGGATCACATGCACATTTTTACACTTTTACCTGTCAGTGTTCAATGGTATTTTGGCTTTAAAAAAAAGCTAGACAATGTTAGTAGTGATTAAAGATGAGAACATCATAACTGTGTGTTTGGGACATGGCTTTTAATGGGGAGACTTTGTTTTTGTAATCAGGCTCTCAAACATTTTATAAAAATTTAGAGTTTTCAGATTTGTTTATCAGCTGCTCCCACACTTCGACTGCTGGATCTATTTATTTATTAATTTATCTGAGGTGCTGGACCGTTCCTGACCACTTTAACCCCTGGGTGCATCCTAAAACCTGTCCTAATTAAAAGACAAGTTGATGAAAATATTGAATCCACTATTTGGTGATAATATAGCATAACGAGAGATTTATAAGCTTTTTTTTATAGGCCGGCCATTTTTGACTGGGAACACCACAAGTGTAACAAGATGGAGGGGAAAAACCTGAAAAAGTAAAAAAATATCCAAAAAATGTTGGGAAGTATTATAGCCAGTCTGAGTGAAGTCAGTAAATGTTAGTGGAATGTGATAACATTAACTAACATTTTAGGGGAAAAGGAAATCCTCTCCGGGTCAAAATGACCCGAACCACAGCCACCATATCAGTATCGGCCGATATATGCTCATTTTTAATGTTGGCGTTATCGGTCTGATAAGCACATTTGGCCGATGTCTTAAAGCTGATAATGTATTATTTCCCTCAGCTGAGACAGATGTGCACTATTCACCATGATGGTTTTGAATTGCTTGAAATATGATTGAAATCACTTCAGTATCACAGTTCAGTGCAACATGTGCAGTCATATCGGCTTCATAAAACGATGATGAGAACATCATAACTGTGTGTTTGGGACATGGCTTTTAATGGGGAGACTTTTGTTTTTGTAATCAGGCTCTCAAAAATTAGACACAAATTTGCATTTAGATTTATCGGCCAATATATCGGTTCAATCGGCTTTCAAATATAAAGAAGTATCGGTTATCGGCCAGAATTTTCATATCGGTGCATGCTATTCATTACTATAATTTGCTAAGTGTAGAGAAAGACAGAGAAACATTACGGGGCAATGGATAAGTTTGGATGTAGAGATGAATTACTAGAAGATGGAGGAGGCGTGGAATGCACCTCCACACCAAAACATTCAAAGAACAAGGAAGCAAAACTCGGACAGTAAGAAAAGCACTTCTGAAGCACTGAAATAACTCACACAGAATCACCCTTATTAAGCACACACGTCTGTACACCCACACACACACATCTACACGGGACATGCCAGAGGCTTCATATTACCTACCGCTAGAAATATGTGCTGGGTAGTAACCGATTATATGTAATGTGACTGATTATGTAATCGGATTACAAAAATACGTGTAATTGGATTATATTACGTTTATGTATATTACTTGTAATCAGACTACAGTTACATGATTACACGTTATTCTTACGATAGCAGTTAATTATTTTTGTCCCTACTACTTTTATCTTTAATATTTTACTTTCTAAAAAAGTCAACTGCTTATATATGTTAATAAAGTCTTGTGGAATTGTCATGTGACTATCACTGTAAACTGTTGATCACTGGATTTACACACCGCATATCTAATCAACATTAATTATTATTTGAATTATCACTCAGTGAGTCATTTAACCATTCATTACTGTCTTTCAAACACATTAACATGCAGAAATTCAATGCGGGGATTCCCCAAACTTTTTTTTTTTTTTTTTTTTGTACCTTTATACTTGAGATGTATAAACGTGAGATTTTAAGCTAATAAGTCAGGTCATTAATACATTTCAGTCCATAATAATAATAATAATAATAATAGATAATAATAATAAGTTCACGATTCTCTGATGCCGGTTAATGGTCACATGACATGCAGGTAAACAAATAAAATATTCCATCATTTGCTTTTTTTATTATTTTTTATTATGATGATTTAATTCATTTCTTTTCATTAAACTCACAAACCCCAGGCGTAATGTAATATTTAAAGCACTTTGTGTTGTTTATGGGAAAGAATGTGGTACAAGATTATCCTTTTAAAATCATATCGATAAGTGTAATGATAAACAAGCTGGGTCAAGAGTAGTCAGATCCGTGAATGTGTAATGTAATGGAGTACATTACTAACTACAGTAATGCTATGTTATTTGGAATTTGTAAGTAATCTACCCAACACACACACACACACACACACACACACACACACACACACACACACACACACACACACACACACACACACACACACAATGTAATGTATATTAAAATGATATATATTTCATACAATAATAATTGTAATACAGTAATAGTAATATATTATTTGTATATGTAGTCAAACCAGAGATGATTCAGACACAGATATAATGTTTGACTAGTGTGTGCAGGACACTATAGTTCATTTCTGTAAGTGAGGAGAGCAAAATAAAGTCAGCTGTGATTATATTATACCCACACATTCTTCATACAGTGACCGCCAGTAAAACTGATAAACATTTGGGAGCAAAATGATTCACACACTTTGACCTGTGTTTTTTCTTTAATTGCTACTGCGACCTTTGACCCCACAGACTGAACAAAATGAAGCTTTGCTTTGTCATTGGTTGAGCTGGTATTATCTAATTGTGTTCTTAAACTGAACAGCTGATTGGTTGATTGTAATCCATTACACAGCTTTCTTGTCATATTTTATTGCCATTTTCTAAACTATAGTGAATAAACTGTGATAATGTGAGCAAATGTTGAAGGTGTCTGCATAGATTTAGGTTTGACTGTATTCAGAGGGTGCAAACAGAATATAACATTAATTTCACTTTGTATATTACTAAATTATAGAGGTACAATAATCAGGGTCACATGCGTGCTGAAATGCTTCTTTAATCTGATCTGTTTGTGTAGACGACAGCGGCCCACCGGTGAACATCACGGCTGTTTTGGGTCACACCGCTACATTCAGATGCCACATTGAGAACCGTGGGATTACTGTTACACGCTTGTACATACAGAGAGTCATGAATGAAAGATTCATCAACGGTTTTGATCAATCCAGAAAGTTGGATGTTCTTCCTGAGTACCAGAACAGAACCAGAGTGAACCAAAGCGACCTCAGCATGGAGATGACAAATGTCTCCGTTTCTGACGAAGGACTGTACCAGTGTGTTGTTTTTTTTTCCGGCACGGTGGACAAAAAGATGCCACAGATCTATCTCAAAGTCACAGGTATGGCACAAGATATACAGACCACAGGGTTGGGGGGATTAATTGGGGAAATTAGAGCATTATGGCTAATTGGTAATTATTGTATCTATTTCTGGAAATACTCCAGATGCTATATATGAGAATATGCTTATGTGTAATTCATACTAAAACAGAAAATGCTAAATTCCTTTTTTTATGCACCCCCTTTGGTACTTACATTCAAATGCAGTTCACATTTTGAGCCATTCTCAATGATGCACAACGCTGATAAGCTCCTGCAATCCTGAAAGATCATTTGAATATATATTCATGCGTGTATATGAGTGTGCATGTTGCAATACTAAGAACTATAAACATCTCTGTTTTATTTGAGTATGTACGTCTGTATGTGCACTCTTGCATGGAAACTCACCGCTGCTGACTAAGGGCTCATGGGAGGCTTTTACTGACGTGGGTTTTAGGGAAGTGAAACATTGTGGGGGGGGAACCTCTCCGGATCTTTGAAATGTCACTTATTCCACTGTTCTCTCCTTTTTAAAGCTGAGTACAGCGTTCCCACAATCGAGAGAGAGTGCAGTGAACGTAAGCAACGTGACGGCGCTGCTGGGAAGAGCTGCCAGCTGAGGTGCTCGTCGATGGGCGGTTACCCGCAGGACACCGTGAGGTGGCAGGGGCTTAACACCAGTCTGATAGGTGCCGTTTTCAACAACAGTTCAGAAGACCAGTCCTCCAAAACATGGACCATCAACCAAACCCTCAC
Source organism: Paracanthobrama guichenoti (assembly GCA_018749465.1). Classification (NCBI taxonomy): domain Eukaryota; kingdom Metazoa; phylum Chordata; class Actinopteri; order Cypriniformes; family Gobionidae; genus Paracanthobrama; species Paracanthobrama guichenoti. Next base: position 109,123 of record JAGHMJ010005366.1, read on the forward strand.
GTACAACTGCGACCAACCAACCAATGTCAGCTGCGCCGTAGGAGGCGCTGGTTCCCCCGCCGTCACCATATGTGAGTGTGCTGGATGCAAAGTGCATTCAATGAGAGTTTTGTGGTCACGCCTCCAAAAAGCATAAAAAAAGACACTTTATTTTAAGGTGACTTATTTGCACATTACTATAGTCATACCAGTAAATTATACATAATTAGAAGTAACTAACCCTAAACCAATCCCTAACTCTATAGTAAGTACATGTAGTTAATTGATATTAATAATGTAAATGCATCACCAAAAGGTCATATTCCAAGTCTTTTGAAGTTTTGCGTGACTGAACAGAGGGAATTCGAAATCACTGTTCACTGAAAAGCTTGTCCTCTAAAATGTAGTGGGGCATTTAGCTCATGAATATTAATCAGGTTATACTGCATAAGTAATGTGGAATAAAGAATGTCAGAATAATGTTCATTTCTGGTGGTCAACTTTTCCAGGTCTTTTCAATTTTTATATATGGCATGGATGCCCAGATATCATTACCCTCATGGGATGGATATATATATATATATATATATATATATATATATATATACACTCACCTAAAGGATTATTAGGAACACCTGTTCAATTTCACATTAATGCAATTATCTAATCAACCAATCACATGGCAGTTGCTTCAATGCATTTAGGGGTGTGGTCTGGTCAAGACAATCTCCTGAACTCCAAACTGAATGTCAGAATGGGAAAGAAAGGTGATTTAAGCAATTTTGAACGTGGTATGGTTGTTGGTGCCAGACGGGCCGGTCTGAATATTTCACAATCTGCTCAGTTACTGGGATTTTCACGCACAACCATTTCTAGGGTTTACAAAGAATGGTGTTAAAAGTGAAAAACATCCAGTATGCGGCAGTCCTGTGGGCGAAAATGCCTTGTTGATGCTAGAGGTCAGAGGAGAATGGGCCGACTGATTCAAGCTGATAGAAGAGCAACTTTGACTGAAATAACCACTCGTTACAACCGAGGTATGCAGCAAAGCATTTGTGAAGCCACAACACGCACAACCTTGAGGCGGATGGGCTACAACAGCAGAAGACCCCGCCGGGTACCACTCATCTCCACTACAAATAGGAAAAAGAGGCTACAATTTGCACAAGCTCACCAAAATTGGACAGCTGAAGACTGGAAAAATGTTGCCTGGTCTGATGAGTCTTGATTTCTGTTGAGACATTCAGATGGTAGAGTCAGAATTTGGCGTAAACAGAATGAGAACATGTTAACTTTTAAAGTTTACATTTTAACATTTTAGTGTTTATTTATTTAATCTAATGTATTTTAATCCATTTATTTTAATCTTTTCAGCAATTCTTTTTATTTTTACACAGTTTTTCTCTGAACGTTTTGAATTTATTAATTTTTTTATAATTTAAAAAATTTTTTAGTGTTTATTTATTTAATCTAATTTATGTTTTTTTATTTAACTTAGTTTTTATTATTTATATTAATAATTTCTTATTTATTTGTTGTGTATTTTAATCTTTTAAATTTTTTTATTTACTTTTACAGTTTTTCTCTGAACTTTTCCACAGACCCCTCAGACCCCCTTGCGGCCCCCAGTTTGAAACCCCAGTAACAAGTGCATCACAAATAATTCTTTAAGAGGGAAAAGTCAAAAGATCAAATGTCTTTTGTTGTCTTCTTTCAGGTGAAACAGAATCTTTTTCAACTGAGGTGATCATAGCTATTACTGTCGTGGCTGTCCTGCTGTTAGTTCTTGCCATGATGGTGATGAAGCTCTACTGTCAAAGACGACAAAACTCAGGTACACAAGAACACACACATTCAGTTATCAGGAGACAATAAGCTAAATTAGCTGTTAGCTATCTTCATCTGAGCATGTTTATCATTTCTCTCTTCCACAGAGGAAGAATCTGACCCTGAGGATGCTGATGTTCCATTAGCGTAGGTATCTTCTCATTATGTTCTCATATCACTCAAATCTGCATGAGAAATCTAGCAAATGTATGTATCGCTGTTTTTAATGCAATTACAATGAAGATTCTGAAGCTTACAAAAGCACCGTAGAAATCATCCATACCAGGGTTATTAAACTAAAACTAAACTAAAGTTAACTAAAACTAAAAACATTAAAAAAATTGTCACTTTATGCCAAAGGCAATATTTCTCATTTTCATTGAGTAGAACTTAAGGAAGCTTGTTTCCGCCAGTGAATAAAACAAAACTTTTTCCTAGCAATTCTGACTTTTTGAATTGTGAGAATAAGTCAGAATTGTGCAATGTAAACTCTAACTGCTTAATATTATTCATTATGTAAACTTGTAATTGCGAGAAAAGTCAGAATTGCGAAATATAAACTCTGATTAAAGTAGAAATAAAGTCAGAATAAAGTCAAATTAAATATAAACTCTGATTGCGAGAAATAAAGTCAGAATTGCCAAATGTAAACTCTGATTGCGTAGAAATAAAGTCAGAATTGCAAAATATAAACTCTGATTAAGTAGAAATAAAGTCAGAATTGCCAAATGTAAACTCTGATTGCGAGAAATAAAGTCAGAATTGCGAAATATAAACTCTGATTGCGAGAAATAAAGTCAGAATTACCAAATGTAAACTCTGATTGCGAGAAATAAAGTCAGAATTGCCAAATGTAAACTCTGATTGCGAGAAATAAAGTCAGAATTGCAAAATATAAACTCTGATTGCGAGAAATAAAGTCAGAATTGCCAAATGTAAACTCTGATTGCGAGAAATAAAGTCAGAATTGCGAAATATAAACTCTGATTAAGTAGAAATAAAGTCAGAATTACCAAATGTAAACTCTGATTGTAGAAATAAAGTCAGAATTGCGAAATATAAACTCTGATTGCGAGAAATAAAGTCAGAAAAGTCAGAATTGCGAAATATAAACTCTGATTATAGAAATAAAATCAGAATTGCGAAATATAAACTCTAATTGCGAGAAATAAAGTCAGAAAAGTCAGAATTGCGAAATATAAACTCTGATTAGTAGAAATAAAATCAGAATTGCGAAATATAAACTCTAATTGCGAGAAATAAAGTCAGAATTGCGAAATATAAACTAATTGCGAGAAATAAAGTCAGAATTGCGAAATATAAACTCTGATTGAGAAATAAAGTCAGAAAAGTCAGAATTGCGAAATATAAACTCTGATTGCGAGAAATAAAATCAGAATTGCGAAATATAAACTCTAATTGCGAGAAATAAAGTCAGAAAAGTCAGAATTGCGAAATATAAACTCTGATTGCGAGAAATAAAATCAGAATTAATAAATATAAACTCTAATTGCGAGAAATAATAAATATAAACTAATTGCGAGAAATAAAGTCAGAATTGCGAAATATAAACTAATTGCGAGAAATAAAGTCAGAATTGCGAAATATAAACTCTAATTGCGAGAAATAAAGTCAGAATTGTGAAATATAAACTCTGATTGCGAGAAATAAAGCCAGAATTGCGAAATGTAAACTGATTGCGAGAAATAAAGTCAGAATTGTGAAATATAAACTCTGATTGCGAGAAATAGTCAGAATTGCGAAATGTAAACTCTGATTGCGTAGAAATAAAGTCAGAATTATAAATATAAACTCTGATTGCGAGAAATAAAGTCAGAATTGCGAAATATAAACTCTGATTAGAAGAAATAAAGTCAGAATTGCGAAATATAAACTAATTGCGAGAGATAAAGTCAGAATTGCGAAATGTAAACTCTAATTGCAAGAAACTCTAATTGCAAGAAATAAAGTCAGAATTGCGAAATATAAACTAATTAAGTAGAGATAAAGTCAGAATTGCTGTAAATGTAAACTCTAATTGCAAGAAACTCTGATTGCGAGAAATAAAGTCAGAATTGCGAAATATAAACTCTAATTGCGAGAAATAAAGTCAGAATTGCGAAATATAAACTAATTGCAAGAAATAAAGTCAGAATTGCGAAATGTAAACTCGTAATTATGAGAAGTCAGAATTGTGAAATATAAACTAATTGTGTGAAAATAGTCAGAATCGCTAAATGTAAACTTGTAATTGCGAGAAATAAAGTCAGAATTGCAAAATGTAAACTCTAATTGCAAGAAACTCTAATTGCAAGAAATAAAGTCAGAATTGCGAGAAATAAAGTCAGAATTGCGAGAAATAAAGTCAGAATTGCGAAATGTAAACTCGTAACTGCGAGAAAAAATTATGAAATTCTAAATTATATTAAAATAACACTGGTCACTGTAAAAAAAACATTGATTCAATTAAAAAAAGTATGTGTTCATGCTGCCTTCATTTTAAGTTTAGTACACTTGAAATGTGAAGTTGTCCTAAGTGACAACTTGGATATTTGAGTTGACTAAACCTAAAAGGGAAATTTTAATAAATTTACATTGCATACACTATATTCCATGACTTGAGCAGTCATTTTTTTTGTCATGTTCCGCTGACTGAAAGAATAACCAATGGAATTCCTGTATTTCTAACTAGCGACTGCCATTCACAGCTTAAGAGTGTCTGAGACGTGACGACTAAACATGAAGGAGACGTTACAAGATTTTCCGCCATCGCAGAAGCACTACGACTCCCAGACGGACCAAGGGCAGATTGTCCGGCTGAACATTGTGTCTTTGAAGTGGCTTCACTGCTGACAAACGTCCTGGCACATTTGAACAAGCTTTTGAGAGCGTCCCCTTCCTTTACCCAGCCATTCATTTGGAAAAGCACATCATTTCTTCGGCATCCTGAAGCTGCAGTGGGTTTGTTTTTAGCACAGAGACGTTTCAGCCCGAGAAGAGTGATTCATAACGGTGCTTATTAAAAAAATTTGAACTTTTCCAGAAAAGTTTAATGTCTAAATATTACTCCATAATGTCCCGTGTATACATCTCATAGTATTTCTGTGCCACTTGATTCCAAGGAATGGGAATTTTAAAGTTCAGAGTTTTTAAAGGCTGAACTGAAGTAAATAGTCTGATTTGGGCCAGTTATATGGTTGACAGTTTTGATGTTTATGTTCATTTAAGAATATGTTATTGAAATGGTCTTTACACTGTTCATCCTAAAGGGACATTTCATTTGCTTTTAGAAGCTGATTCATTGACGCTTTATTTTTTAAAGCCAGTTCTCAAGAGATGAGCTCAACAAACATAATTAGCAATCAAATCCTGCGACTGTTACACGATTATGCTGGCCGTTCCCTGGAGATTTGATGTTTACTGTCGCGTTACAGCAATATGTGATGTGCATCAGTCTGTTCATGTGTTCGATACTGATTTTTATTCTTTTCTACACCAACTCACTGACACTTTTATGCAGCGTTCAAGAATACTTATGGTAAAACTGTTCTCAGGGTGAGGGTAACGCGGTGGGCTATTTAATTTTCTATTAAAATGAAATCTGTTTCTGTATGGAAATGTCTTATGCACTTTGCCTTCTGACTGCTTGGAAAGTATTTTACTGTTTACTCTGTAATTTATAATTAAATTATTCTGTGTATTTCTTTAAAAAAAAAAGATGAAATAAAAATAAAAAAAATATCACCATCTTTGTTGATGTTCCTGACTCTGATTTCATTATTAGCATCTCAGATTAATAATTCAGGATTATCCGTAATTGCAAAAAGACTTTAGATATACTAAGAAGGTGAACTTATATATCGTGCTGTATATATATCTTAGTATTAGTCTTAGTCTTTTTCTTAAGAAAATGTTGAACATTTGTCTGATTTAGAATTTCATATTCAGTACTAGGCCAATTTTGTTTGTTAATTTTGTTCAATAAAAGTTCTTGCAAAATAAAATAAAAAAATAAATATTGTGCAATATGGCATAATAAGTCCCGCCTTTCTAAATCTCAAAGAGCCAATCGCTGATTGGTAAAGTCATTGCGTCACTGCAGCTGCCGTTAGAAGCTCCGGTTCTGCGTACTCACGACTGCACATGCGCATTGGCTGTTCCAGCCTGAAAAACGCAGCTTTTTTCCATGATTTGTGCGTTTAGAAACAAAATTTATGAGCCAGGTCTCTAGAAAGGTTGTCTGTCAGTTGAATTGAACGTGAACAGTTCACGTTCAGGTGCGTGTTGTTAGTTTTAACCAATAGGGGGAGCTCAGGTTTAATTAACAGCCCAATGGCAGATTGCTTCAGTTGAGTCGAGGCTGGTTTGTCTGTTCTCCAGTTCCAGGACATTCCCAAATGCTTTCTGTAAGTAAACATTTTACAATTGTATTTGAAGAATGCAGTTAGTTAGCTATTTTGCTAACTCCACAGTTGCATGTCTTAGGGGGTAGCTATGTTTACATGTCAGTGTAGGCCTACTAAAAACGGAAAGGTTTGTCAAAACGATCCCTGTTCACACGGATCCGCGAAAAAAAACCAAAAATTATTTTTGCTGCCAAACCAGTAGGTAAACAAATGTAAAAAACATTAGGGCATATACTGGACATGTAATATGCATACGCATGACGTCTTCGTTTTCACAATTAGTTTACATGGAAAAGATAACGATCACTTTAAACCCCGTTTTCAAAAGCTAGTGTTTTCAGGCCTCCAAAACGCCGTTGTCGTGCAAATGAACGGCCAAAACACAGGTAAAGATTTACGTTTTTAGTTGAAAACGGTGGCATGTAAACTTTGGACATAACTGTTCAAAACTGTTTTCAATGTGCTTGTGGTTAAGTCATGCTTTAGAAGCGAATATTAACTAGAAAATATTAAAGATCAGGTACTGTTATATGGTTATTAGGGTACTGAATGTTTTATGATGCAAAGAATGTATTATGCAAAGGTGCCCAAACTTTTTGCTAAGGCCAAAAATCAGTGCTGTATGTAAGTTTTTCACTTTACTAAAGCATAAAAATACCATAATATGCTTGCAGATATGTAGGAAACATGCTAAATTCACCTACTTGTTTCTTAGAAAAGCAACGCTGCGTTCCGTGTCGGAATGTCTGCTTTTGTTTTGATCTGTGTGATACGGTTTACCCAATAATATTTCGACACCCCAGGTTGCCAGTTAGTGGAAAACACAGCCTATTGCAGCCATGGAAGCCAGCGAACAAACAGTCAGAGATCGCAGATTCTACCCAACCCAAAGCCTTGGCATCCATCTAAAAATTTCTATGAACGAGAGCATATATTAAAACACAGATAAAGGAACAATCAATTACAGCGTGGCTTTCATTGTCAGTTGCGCTCCTGTTGATCCTACATACCGCAACAAACATGTTAAGGATGCACCTTATTCACCCACCTAAATGCAATTTCTTTCAACTAGTCAACTTTTCATGTAATCAAAATGTACATGAAAAGTTTTCCTCCGGGAGTGAACATGTCACAATATTCCCCATTTAAATAATTAATACGCAGAATAAAGGGGTGGGGCCTGTTGAGTTAGTTAGGCCTTCATGTGCACTTTAGGTCTTGTGGACTTAAAATGGCTGCTGCATGCGTGTGTCCGTTAAGTCCATAAGACCGTAGGGTGTCCCATTCGTCATTTAAGCTTAAGGAAGGATATATACGCCTTTGCGGCCGTTATGCGCCCTCGATGTGCACTTCAGCTGAGCCCGCAAGTTCGCGAGCTATGCAGAGGACTTCTACCCAGCAGTCAAAGCGGCATTACGTCGTGAAAATGCGGACTCAGAGGAAGACCGTGAGGGTTTAGGGTGCCATTTGGGACAGGGCCATAGTAGAGTGTTGAAACTGGCGGTTAAGGGAAGGGGCGGGACATTTCCCAAACACAATGGAAGCGCTTGACCAATCACAGCACTGATCCAGCCGACCAATCAGAGCACAGTGTGCTTTCAGAAGGAGGGACATCGTAGAGACAGGAACTAAACAGAGCATTACTGACAGACTGACAGGAAAACCTGTTCTAGTAGAGCTAACAACAACATCAAGACTTTGTAAAAGGCATAATATAGCCTCTTTGATGAAATTCCAGGTTAAAACAACAACAATTTAAAAACAAAAATATACATTAGAAATTAAGATGTAGTTAAATGGCAACGGGTTTTCCCAAATCAAAGGTCATCGCGGGCCAGTTTGGGTATCTCTGCTCTGATGGATGCAATCAAGTCTCACTGTTTCTTTTGCTTCACATTATGAAAGCAAATGGGTTGCAAATGCCTCTTCAAGCCAACTTTAAGTAGTATTTTAGTACTATTGTTTAAGCATATTTCCTGGAAGTTACAACAACCATCTCCACAACTAACTGATAAGTGTCTTAAAATGTTAGCTAAATAAAATAAAATAAAAACATCTGATGATTTTTAATAGGATGCAACAGAAATCTAGTAATAATTTTGATTGCATGTCAATGCAGCGGCTTCATCTGTAGTGCTTCAAATGACCAGTAGGGAGCAGCATCATATTAGAAATCAGCTGATGTGACTTTAAGCATTTTGTGAAACATTTTAATCCACAGCGATTAGATATAACATGCATTTATTCTAACGATATACCCAACTATTTTCTGGTTATGTGCCATGAAATGTGGTCATATAAAATCCCAACATTGATCATATATACATTGTCAGAAGAAAAGGTACATTGCTGTCACTGGGGCGGTACCCTAAGGTACAAAACTGAAAAGGTACTAATATATACCTTTAAGGAATTAATATGAACCTTTAAGGAATTAATATGAACCTTTAAGGAATTAATAAAAATACGCTCTCTTACAGCACTGATATGAACCTTTAAGGTACTAATACGCTCTCTTAAAGCACTGATATGCACCTTTAAGGTACTAATACGCTCTCTTATGGTACTGATATGAACCTTTAAGGTACTAATACGCTCTCTTACAGTACTGATATGAACCTTTAAGGTACTAATACGCTCTCTTACGGTACTGATATGCACCTTTAAGGTACTAATACGCTCTCTTAAAGCACTGATATGCACCTTTAAGGTACTAATACGCTCTCTTACGGTACTGATATGAACCTTTAAGGTACTAATACGCTCTCTTACGGTACTGATATGAACCTTTAAGGTACTAATACGCTCTCTTACGGTACTGATATGAACCTTTAAGGTACTAATACGCTCTCTTAAAGCACTGATATGCACCTTTAAGGTACTAATACGCTCTCTTACGGTACTGATATGCACCTTTAAGGTACTAATACGCTCTCTTACGGTACTGATATGCACCTTTAAGGTACTAATACGCTCTCTTACAGTACTGATATGAACCTTTAAGGTACTAATACGCTCTCTTACGGTACTGATATGCACCTTTAAGGTACTAATACGCTCTCTTACGGTACTGATATGCACCTTTAAGGTACTAATGCACGCTCTCTTACGGTACTGATATGCACCTTTAAGGTACTAATCGCTCTCTTACGGTACTGATATGCACCTTTAAGGTACTAATACGCACTCTTACAGTACTGATATGAACCTTTAAGGTACTAATACGCTCTCTTACGGTACTGATATGCACCTTTAAGGTACTAATACGCACTCTTACAGTACTGATATGAACCTTTAAGGTACTAATACGCTCTCTTACAGTACTGATATGAACCTTTAAGGTACTAATACGGTACTCGCTCTTTACGGTACTGATATGCACCTTTAAGGTACTAATACGCACTCTTACAGTACTGATATGCACCTTTAAGGTACTAATACGCACTCTTACAGTACTGATATGAACCTTTAAGGTACTAATACGCTCTCTTACGGTACTGTTATGCACCTTTAAGGTACTAATACGCTCTCTTACGGTACTGTTATGCACCTAATACTAATACGCACTCTTACAGTACTGATATGCACCTTTAAGGTACTAATACGCACTCTTACAGTACTGATATGAACCTTTAAGGTACTAATACGCTCTCTTACGGTACTGTTATGCACCTTTAAGGTACTAATACGCTCTCTTACAGTACTGATATGCACCTTTAAGGTACTAATACGCTCTCTTAAAGCACTGATATGAACCTTTAAGGTACTAATACGCTCTCTTAAAGTACTGATACGCATCTTTAAGGTACTAATACGCTCTCTTACAGTACTGATATGAACCTTTAAGGTACTAATACGCTCTCTTAAAGCACTGATATGAACCTTTAAGGTACTAATACGCTCTCTTAAAGTACTGATACGCATCTTTAAGGTACTAATACGCTCTCTTACAGTACTGATATGAACCTTTAAGGTACTAATACGCTCTCTTACAGTACTGATATGCACCTTTAAGGTACTAATACGCTCTCTTACAGTACTGATATGTACCTTTAAGGTACTAATACGCTCTCTTACAGTACTGATATGTACCATTTAGGGGTAAGGTACAAAGATGTACCTTTTCACTTTTGTACCTTAGGGTTACGTCACGTACCTACAGTGACAGCACTGTATCTTTTTTTCTGAGAGTGTATGTTTAGTTTTAACCACTTAATCAGAACAACATTTTGAAACTAACTACTCCTGAAAGAGCTAAATCCATATGACAATTTGTCTTACAAGAAACCCTGAGCCGGTCCAGGACGGGTGTGGTGACCCCGAGGGGGAAATTGGACTGGAGGATAAAGTTTTGTCCAAATAATCTCTGGGTGGAGGAATTTTAAAGTGATCTAAAAAGAAGTCGGGCCTCTAATTCTGCGGAGCAAGATTTGCTACCTAATGCCCAAAACAATCTTTTAATTCCTGGTCACATAATACAGATTTACTAGGGTCACAAGGCGTCTGAAGATGTAAAACCTACAGAGAGACTGAACTGAGCGTCCATTAAACCAAACAAAAGATGCACGTGGACTCTGAAAGTGATTTTCAAAGTTTAATTTTTCATTTGATACAAAAGCATTCTTAAATAAATTCATTTTTCTTCAGTTTCTTAGTTTTTACAAAGATAAATTAGCATTTCATGACACAAAAATATCAACTACAAACAGTTTATGTACAAAGAACAAATCGATCCAGAAGTCCTTCATGAAATCCAGGACTGTACCACCTGCATGTGAGTTTCTGAGGCACTTTTATAATGTCTGTGTAAAAAGTAAATCGGTCAGTACATTCATCGACCCTACGGGGAGGCCCGTACGGCACGGTCAGTGATTGTCACGTGTCATATATTCAGAGTGAATGTGTGTGTCAAAAGTCCCATCATAGCTTTGTCATATCAAAAATAAACAGCAACATATTGAAGGTCGACTGTAGAAATCTCTGAGCAATAATTTATAAAGCGTTCGTGTTTTGTGATCTGTGAAAACACCAACACGGAAACCTGTTTGATCATTGTGACGTTGTGCAAGATGTCATTTAAAACCGCAAAATGGCAGCAGCTTCAACAGTTAAAGTTAGTAAGCGCTGACTACACATTTTCTGCTTCGATATCTCACAACAAAAATGCATTTCCAACACAACTTGCAAAAAAAAAAAGGATCTTTTTAACTCAGTATTTTTGTCTTAACCCTTGTGTATTGTTCAAATTCACTAGCCTTTCGTTATGTTCGGGATGAAAACATCCACTAAATTAAACTGCTGTAAAAATGTATCATAAATATATATATTTTTTTTAGTTTTGTTTGTTTTTTAATCAACCCGAGTCCTGATCAAAACTACTAATGTTTTTTTTTTTTTTAAATCCAGGATTTTTACTCTTTAATTGCCAAGTTCATAAATGATGTCACTGATTTGGGGAAAAACCATGGACTGTAAAAAAAAAAAAAAATATGGATGTAGTGTCCGTGACATCACCCATAGGATTCTGAAGAGCAGTTCTCATACTGTAGAGACGTTGCCATCTTGGCATCGCGTGTCACGCCTGGATAACAAAAAATGGACAAAGAGGCAGGACGTGGGTGGAGCTGAGGTGACATGATGACTAACAGACAGCAGACAAACAGCAATCCACCTGTCACTCAAGGTGGCCACGCCCCTAATTATGCAGAACTTTAAGGCTTTATATAATGTAAACGAATGAGTTATAAACAAATTTCCCCCCCTCACAGTTGTCATGAAGGACAAATTTAGCCGTATAGACCAAAACCACAATTTGTCCCAGGCTGTGAACGGTTGTAAAGTTGGGCATTTTAACATGGAGCTCAATGAGATTCTGCTCCCTTCTGGAGCCTGTCTCTAGTGGCCCGTCGATGAACTGCAGTTTAAGTCATTTCTGTATTGGCTTCAACAGAAACTGGGCGAGGTTGCCGCAAAATGATTTATTTTCAATATAAAAAGTGATTGTGGCACAGGCCTATCTAAAGGGTTAATGGTGCCACCTTTACAAATTACAAATTTTACCTCTTCCCAACTGGGAAAAGCACCAACAATCAAGAATGCATGATTATATGGTGTCATGGCTTTGCAATCAATCAAAATGTGGTTATAATGGAAGTCAATGGGGCAAAAACAGCCACGAGGAGTAAACGAGGGAGAAAACGTTCAAATCTGATGCTGCACAAAAACTAACAATGCCTCAAAGCCAATGCTGATGCTAATCTCTGACAGGCCCAAGACTGCGATAAAAGGTACAAAAATATCCAGGCCACAATCACTTTTATATTGAAAATAAGTCATTTTGTGACTTTTGTCATTGGCAATTAAAGAGTAAAAATGATCATTTTTTTGATCAGGACTGAGGTTGATTAATAGATTTATGCAAAAAAAAAAATATTGATCTGATGCATTGCTACAGCAGTTTAATTTAGTGGGTGTTTTCATCCCGCACATTACGAAAGGCTAGTGAATTTGCCCACAGCGTATCGTCGAGTTTTTGAAAATTTTCAAAGCATTTTCCCAAAATATGTGTCAAAATAAGATTCATCACCAAATTCATTACATTTGCTGAAACACAGAGAAAGCTGTGGCCAAATTAAGACTCAACAGCAGTGGGCGAAAACATCCCCAACATAGCATAAGGGTTAAATTACTTGAGAACCAAAATGACTGGTCTTGTTTACTGAAAAATTTATCAAAATTAAGTGACTTTATGCTTAAAACAACTGGGGTCAGAAATAATTATTATCTTTAAATTAAGTATATTTTTCGTACCCCATTCACTGTAAAAAAATATATGCTCAACATATGTTTTCACATTGCTTTAACTCATCAAAATAAGCAATTCTCAACTTATTTTTACAAGATTCAACTCATTTTAATGTCATTTAAGTTGAAATGACTTAAACATCCAAGTTGATTGTACTTAAATTTAAGGCAGCAACTTTTTTTGTATACAGTGTTGGCAGATATTTGTTGTTTTAAGCATAGATAAAAATATCTCAAGTCTTTTTCCTTCTCCTCAAGTAAATGCAACTTGATTTAAGAATTCTCAGATATTTGTACATGTACAAGTCAAAAATACTGAGGAAGAACTCATTCTTTTGGTGTGCGTTCTGTCACGGGAGAAGAGGACCAGGCGACGTGTTGCGAGGTAAACGGCACTGAGGAGCAAAGAACTACGTTTCCCAGAATCCAGCACCAGGTCGGGCGTCGAAGGCACTTCAGTGAGAGTTTGACGTTAGGCGTAGTAGTGCATATTTACACGGAAAAAACTGCTGCACCAGGACCGTCCAGTGTAAGATCATCTTAAGAACATTTTGCGTAAAGTGAACGAACGATAGTGCTACATGACGAGAGGAACCGCGGGAGCAGGTCACACGACGGTCTCGTTGCCTTTGCCCGGTTTGACCCAGCCGTTGGCGGTCCTTTTGACGCGACTGTTTCGCCCAGTGTGCACGAGGCGGAGGGAACATCGCTGCCACGTGTGAAGGGTCTTGGCGGACCAGACCCACATTCCCGACGTGATTCCCACAAGAAGAGACATGAAGATCCGCAGCATCTCTGCTGCCATGTACGAATCCCGTGCTGACTGACGAAAGTCAGTCCAATTTGAAATTTCGTAGAAGTAGCACGCAATGACGCAAGTGGCCGGCACTGTGTAGAGTACGGAAAACACCCCGATTTTAACCATCAGCCGCTCCAGCTTGTCCGTCTTCGTCCCGTCCTTTTGCAAATTGGACCGGATCTTAAAAAGCGCCACCAGCCCGGCGGCGATAAACAGCGTCCCGATCACTAGGTATGTGAAAAGCGGCGCCACCACGAACCCGGTGAGCGCATCCAAGTTCTGGTTGCCCACGTAGCACATCCCGGAGAGGTCATCGGCGTCCACCAGCCGCATGATGAGGATGACGATGGTCTTGACGGCGGGAATAGCCCAAGCCGCGATGTGGAAGTACGAACTGTGCATTTCAATGGCCTCGTGTCCCCACTTCAACCCGGCCGCTAGGAACCACGTGAGCGTCAGGATCACCCACCAGATTGAGCTTGCCATGCCGAAGAAATACGTGAGGAGGAACACGATGGCGCAACCCGTGTTCTTCAGCCCCTCTTGCACCAGCACAGGCACGGTCGCCTCTTCCAGGTCGCAGGAGATGCGCTCGCGGCCGACGGTGAGCCGTACGATAAAGGCCACGCTGTAAATGTTGCAGCACATGCTGAGGAAAATAATAGGCCGCTCCGGGTAGGAGAACCGCGAGGAGTCGACCAAGAACGTCAGCACGGTGAAGGTGGTGGAGATGAAGCAGAGAACCGCCCACACCGCCATCCACACGTCCGTGAAGACTTTAGCCTGCCGCCGGTACAGCCCCGTGTCGTATCCGCACTGCAGTGAGCAGCTCCCGCTGCGCTTCACCCAGGCGTACTGCTCGACGCCGGCGCCCAGCGCCTCACACTCCTCCTCCTGCGGCAGCGGCGGCCGCACGGCGTGGAACGGCGGGTCCTCGTCGCCCGGCCCCTCCATGCACATGTGGTTCTGATCGTTTGTAGGCGGGAAAAGGCTGCAGTTCAGGAGCTCCGGCCACACAAAGCCAAACTCCTGCAGGACTGGAAGACACTTCCTCTTAACGGACAAGCACATGCTTCCACACGGGCCGATCGGGATGGGCACCTTCTCCGTGCACATGGGAACGTAGACGGAGCACAAGAAGAACTGAAAGAAAGCAAAGCCGGGGAGAGAATTAGCTGGTTTGCAAACAAATCGTAATGTCTAAGATGCACATATTTCTGGCGGGAAATGTATTTTTGTGTATGCATGACGAGTTGGGAAATCCTATGGACATTCACTGTGGTCACATGCACTAAAAAATGCATCAATATGCCAATTTTTTATATCCTAGGACTGAAGCGCTTTCAGATGTTTGTGATAACCGGGTAGCATCTAAAGCAGCTTTAATCACGAGATTCTCCAGCAAACGCACATGGGAATCCGAGTGGGAGGTTTTCTCTCTGCGCTGAATCAATAAAACAACAACTGCCTCTGTCTTCAATGCTCTCACAGACACACACACACACACACACACACACACACACACACACACACTTATGAGGACATCCTGCAGACTTCATACTGCCCTCAAATTAATCAACTTAGAGTTATACTTAAGATACTTTATATATTTATACACTTACAGAAAGCTCCTAGTATATTTATATATGTTAAGAGATCATTGTGCCAGTTTATGAACACCTTTTGCTAATGTATACCAGCACAAGTCCGTTTAAAGAGTTTTACGGCATTCATGAGGACAATTCCTGGAATTTGGTCGTCACAAGTATAATGAGACAAACACACAGTGTGTGTATAGAGTGCAGTCTATGATTGTGTGTGTATGTCCTGGATACCATCTTGATGTGTGTGTGTTTTGAGTGTCTGTGTGTGTGATTCTGGTAAACCCTACGTTATGGAGACAAAATGTCCCCACAAAGATGGCAATATCCGAAATCCTTCACCTTTTAGGGATATTTGTTGGTCCCCATGACGAGTTGTGTGTGACGAGTTGGTTTAGGGGTGTGTGTGTGTGTGATGGGTAGGTTTAGGGGTGAGAGTGAGTGTTTGTGTGTGTGTGTGATGGGTAGGTTTAGGGGTGTGTGTGTGTGTGTGTGTGTGTGTGTGTGTGTGTGTGTGTGTGTGTGTGATGGGTAGGTTTAGGGGTGTGTGTGTGTGTGATGGGTAGGTTTAGGGGTGTGTGTGTGTGTGATGGGTAGGTTTAGGGGGGTGTGTGTGTGTGATGGGTAGGTTTAGGGGGTGTGTGTGTGTGTGTGTGTGATGGGTAGGTTTAGGGGTGTGTGTGTGTGTGATGGGTAGGTTTAGGGGTGTGTGTGTGTGATGGGTAGGTTTGGGTGTGTGTGTGTGTGATGGGTAGGTTTAGGGGTGAGAGTGAGTGTGTGTGTGATGGGTAGGTTTAGGGGTGGGTGTGTATGTGTGTGTGATGGGTAGATTTAGGGTGTGTGTGATGGGTAGGTTTAGTGTGTGTGTGTGATGGGTAGGTTTAGGGGGTGTGAGTGTGATGGGTAGGTTTAGGGGGGTGTGTGTGATGGATAGGTTTAGGGGTGAGTGTGATGGGTAGGTTTAGGGGTGTGTGTGTGATGGGTAGGTTTAGGGGTGTGTGTGTGATGAGTAGGTTTAGGGGTGTGTGTGTGATGGGTAGGTTTAGGGGTGAGAGTGTGTGTGTGTGTGTGTGTGTGATGGGTAGGTTTAGGGGGTGTGTGATGGGTAGGTTTAGGGGGTGTGTGATGGGTAGGTTTAGGGGTGTGTGATGGGTAGGTTTAGGGTGTGTGTGTGATGGGTAGGTTTAGGGGGGTGTGATGGGTAGGTTTAGGGGGTGTGTGATGGGTAGGTTTAGGGGTGAGTGTGATGGGTAGGTTTAGGGGTGTGTGTGATGGGTAGGTTTAGGGGTGTGTGTGTGATGGGTAGGTATAGGGGTGGGTGTGTGTGGGGTAGGTAGGTTTAGGGTTGTAGGTGTGTGTGTGTGTGTGTGATGGGTAGGTTTAGGGGTGAGTGTGTGTGTGGATAGGTTTAGAAGTGTGTGTGTGATGGGTAGGTTTAGGGTTGAGTGTGTGTGTGATGGGTAGGTTTAGGGGTGAGTGTGTGTGTGATGGGTAGGTTTAGGGGTGAGTGTGTGTGTGATGGGTAGGTTTAGGGGTGAGAGTGTGTGTGTGATGGGTAGGTTTAGGGGTGAGAGTGTGTGTGTGATGGGTAGGTTTAGGGGTGAGAGTGTGTGTGATGGGTAGGTTTAGGGGTGAGAGTGTGTGTGTGATGGGTAGGTTTAGGGGTGAGAGTGTGTGTGTGATGGGTAGGTTTAGGGTTGAGAGTGTGTGTGTGATGGGTAGGTTTAGGGTTGAGTGTGTGATGGGTAGGTTTAGGGGTGAGAGTGTGTGTGTGATGGGTAGGTTTAGAAGTGTGCGTGTGTGTGTGTGATGGGTAGATTTAGGGGTGTGTGTGTGATGGGTAGGTTTAGGTGTGTGTGTGTGTATAATGGGTAGGTTTAGAAGTGAGTGTGTGTGTGTGATGGGTAGGTTTAGAAGTGAGTGTGTGTGTGTGATGGGTAGGTTTAGAAGTGAGTGTGTGTGATGGGTAGGTTTAGAAGTGAGTGTGTGTGTGTGTGTGTGTGTGTGAGTGATGGGTAGGTTTATGGGTGAGTGTGTGTGTGATGGGTAGGTTTCAGAAGTGTGTGTGTGAGTGATGGGTATGTTTAGGGGTAGGGTTAGTATAGGGGGAGAGAATATACAATTTGTACAGTATAAAAATAATTCTGTCTACGGAGAATCCCCAAGAGTGTAGATGGCTACAGTCTTGGTGTGTGTGTGTGTATAGATGGCTACGGTTGTGTGTGTGCAAATTCTGGGTAAAAGTTCACTTGATAACTTTGGCATGATTGCTTTACATTATTGTTTATAAACATTAGTAGCACCTTAATAACAATAATAATAATAATAATAATAATAATAAAACATTTTATATAATTATCTAATTTTAATACTAATTATATTGTAAACTGTTGTTTAAACCTTTTGTCACATTAATATGATTAATAGCAATATAATTACTGTAAAATTATAATACTATTTATTATAATTTATGCAAAACAATTATCATATACCTATTTTTTGTATATCATGGATATATATTTATTATAAACCGTTATCATTTGAGTCTTTCCTTTTGTAATACTACTACTACTACTACTAATAATAATAATAATAATAATAATAATAATAATTTTAAAAGTATAATACATTTGATTATAAAATACTATTCTAGTCATCATTATTATTATAAACTGTTATGTTTTTAATCCTTCCTTTGTCACAATAATATAATTAACAAATATAAAGATAACAATTTTACCATTCATGATTAGTTTTTATAGTTTATGATAATTTTGTAATTATGTTGTATGTATAAAGTAATGTTGTTGCTTTCATATCATGCCAAGATTTGTAAATCGAATACAGTCTAAAGAAAGTGTGTGTGTGTTTGAGTGTGTGAGAGTATGTGTTTGAGTGTGTGTGAGTATGTGTTTGAGTGTGTGAGAGTATGTGTTTGAGTGTGTGAGAGTATGTGTTTGAG
>JAGHMJ010005366.1:132500-142500 GCA_018749465.1 Paracanthobrama guichenoti
AAAAACATCTTTAAAATGCTATTTAAATGGAAAATGTGTCAATTAAATAGATAATTGTATTAACATCAAGCGGGGTTTATTAAGTACACGACAGCAAGAGTAATCGGTAATGATTAGCTTTTAAATTAGATGTTTGGGAAGTTCATTGGAAATTGCTCCTGATGCTTTTTTTTTTTGCTCACTTAAAGTCCCCATGAAATCGAAATGGATGTTTTTTGGCTTTTAGTACGAATATGTTAGCCTTACTGACAAAATTCGCATTTAGAAGATATATACGCGTTCAAAACTCACGGTCTCTCATTTCCGTCAGTATGGATCAATGATTTTGATGACATCACTCTGCACTTCAGCTTCTCATCAGATTTTCTGTCCAATCAAATGCTCTCTAGAATCTGAAGCCCCGCCCCCTACATTATAAACAGACACGAGTTGCGGCTGAAATCGGTCATTTGTTCACTCATTTACTATTTTCTATATAGGGCATAGGGAACGATTCAGACAGTGTAAATATAGTGCACTATATAGGGGATAGGGAACGATTCAGACAGTGTAAATATAGTGCACTATATAGGGGATAGAGAATGATTCAGAGAGTGTAAATATAGTGCCCTATATAGGGGATAGGGAACGATTCAGACTGTGTAAATATAGTGCACTATATAGGGGATAGGGAACGATTCAGACGGTGCACTATATAGGGGATAGGGAACGATTCAGACTGTGTAAATATAGTGCACTATATAGGGGATAGAGAGCGATTCAGACAGTGTAAATATAGCGCTATATAGGGGATGAGGAGCGATTCAGACTGTGTAAATATAGCGCGCTATATAGGGGATAGGGAACGATTCAGACAGTGTAAATATAGTGCACTATATAGGGGATAGAGAATGATTCAGAGAGTGTAAATATAGTGCCCTATATAGGGGATAGGAACGATTCAGACTGTGTAAATATAGTGCACTATATAGGGGATGAGGAGCGATTCAGGCGGTGCACTATATAGGGGATGAGAACGATTCAGACTGTGTAAATATAGTGCACTATATAGGGGATAGGGAACGATTCAGACAGTGTAAATATAAGCGCTATATATAGGGGATAGGAGCGATTCAGACTGTGTAAATATAGCGCTATATGGGGATAGAGAGCGATTCAGACAGTGTAAATATAGTGCACTATATAGGGGATAGGAGCGATTCAGACAGTGTAAATATAGTGCACTATATGGGGATAGGAACGATTCAGACAGTGTAAATATAATGCACTATATAGGGCATAGGGAACGATTCAGACAGTGTTAATATAGTGCGCTATATAGGGGATAGGGAACGATTCAGACTGTGTAAATATAGTGCGCTATATAGGGGATAGGGAACGATTCAGACAGTGTAAATATAGTGCACTATATAGGGGATAGGGGACGATTCAGACTGTGTAAATATGCTTTCCATTGGGGCGAATGAAGTCTGGTTTCATGTTAGTGTCAGTGAACCGCTGCAGCTCCGGTCCAGAGACACGATAGCACAAATCGGATCATGTGATCGAGAACAAACTGTGTGTGTTTCTGGGTGAGTCGGAGTAAACTGCGACGCTAAGGAGCACAGAAGACCAACAGCCAAGAGTGCATGTGAAGTTTTAGGTCAAAATACCCCACAGATAGTTTTTTTATAGCATCTTAAAATTGTCACTTTTTGAGGGTGAGCAAAAACGTGCTGTTTTTGTATGTATCCCTTTAAATGCAAATGAGCTGCTGCTCCCAGCCCCTTTTCCAGAAGAGGGTGGAGCTTCAAGAGCTTGTGTTAGCAGCTCCGATTACATCACACAGACATGCACTGAAAATGTCAGAAACTGTTCAGCCTTTTATGTTCAAACTGCAGTCGGACAATGATGGAGAGACTCAAGAAGTAACAATGTAGAATGAGACGGGACGTTTCTGAAGGGTTAGTTGATGAATTTATGAGTTAACTATCTTCAAGTCATTGATCAGCATATTCTGTCATGATAATCTATAAATCGCTGGTGTGTGGGAACTGTTGTAAGATGCACAGAGAATATCTGCTGCATGAAGAGAGAACATGGATAGTTTAGTTTAATTACGGTTATAACATGTTTTGTCATGCTATTGCATTTGTGTTCGTACTGTATTGCAATAAATGTGAAAAGACGGATGACAGCTTGAGCAGACTCCCAAATGTGCTCACCATGGCCTTTGTTGCGTGTTCCCAGGGGCGGGGTTTATGTAAATTTTAGGGTTAGTGATGTCACTAACACGTAAAGAAGCTCATTGTAGTCCCTACCAGCCGTTTGTTGTAGTCCTTAAAAAGTGATTTATTTATAATAAAATATCTCCCTTTGCTTTGAACTTTGAACGTCGTAACTTTGCAGATTCAAGATTCAAGAGTTGTATTTGTCACAGACACAGTTATATACAGAATATACAACCGGCAGTGAAATGTAAACAGGTCCGCTCCATGGACAGTGCAAATTCACAGTTAAAAACACGAGGAGGAAATTATATAGAAATAGGATAAAAAAAAAAAAAAGATGTAGATGTTGTTTATGCCCAAACAGCAACATTACACATTCACTAAAGTTAAAAAAGTCAAATCACAATCAAACACCGGCCTGTGGTATGTCCTCATTCAGGTATAAAACACACGTGTAGCAGCTGCTATGGATGTAATCCAAGTTGAAACAGAAGGAACGTTTGAATCAACAAGATTCAAAGTGTGTGTGTGTGTGTGTGTGTGTGTGTGTGTGTGTGTGTGTACACAAGCTAAAACTTTCCTGTTTAATTAGCACGGTGTCCGCTTAACCATGGCGCCACTTTCTCTGAGGTTGTCATGGACAGAAACTCTCAAGCCTGTTTACTTCAGACACTGCTGTTTGAACAGGGATCCTGATTGTGCAGACTGTTGAGTTATAACTTATTGCTCAGAAGTTGCTCTTTCCTAACCCACTTAATGCACATATTTAGTAGTTCTAAAGCACATCCATTCTTTACACTCTTAAAATAAAGGTTCCAAAAGGGGTTTTTCTCGGCGATGCCATGGAAGAAGCATTTTTGTTTCCACAAAGAACTTTTCAGTGAACAGTTCTTAAACACAAGGTTCTTTATTGGCACTGATGGTTCCATTAAGAACCGTTAACATTCCACAATGTAACTTTTCATTCCACAAAAGGTTCTTTTATAGTGAAAAATGGTTCTTTAGATTTTTAAAATAATCTTCACACTAAGAGAAAATGGTTCACCCTGTGGTGAAAATCAAGTTTTTAATGTTGTTTATATGTCCATGTGGTGCTTTTAATGTGCTTTAAGGCAAACCATGTGCAAATTCATAAACGCCATTGTTGAGAATTTTCTCTTTAAAACGGCAGTGAACCACAGTTTGACATCGCTGATGTTTCTGACCAATCATGTCACGAGGGGGGCGGGGCTTTAACATATAATTAACTATTCTCTGAAGCAGGGGAATCCAAAATTTTTCTGTTGATATGAAAAAGTGGGTAGATTTAGCAAAACAGCAATGTTATGGTGAACTATATGCCTTTCTCCAATGTTGAGATGGCGAATGGGAGCATGGTTTGTGTAACATTAGCAACACATTATTAGCTATTTGATAATGTAGTCAAGCAAAAGACTAATCGTATTAATTACCAGCATGTGTCCGACGTTGTAAAGAGCGCCATTGTGCAGTGTTTACCTCAGTAAATTGTATTTCTGAGCTTGTGCGAGTGAGTGGAGGCGGGGCTAATTTGCATATTCATGATCCGTGTATACTAAATGAAGCAAGGTTGTAAAGTTGCATTCAAGCTATTTTAAGGCACAAATAAATGTTTTTTTTTTCCACAGGAAAAAACTTTAAATGTATATTTTTGGTGATCAAAGATGAGTTTTAGGGGATAAAATGATTCGCTGCCAAAAAAACAAATATATAGAACCATTTTTTCCTTTAGTGAAAATCTAAAGAACCTTTTGTGGAATGAAAAGATTCTATGGATGTTAAAGGCTCTTAATGGAACCATCAATTCCATGTTAGAGTGTAGGAGAAATAAAAATGATACAACTATACACTGTAAAAAAGTACAATCACCTTAAGTCATTTAAACTGACTTTAAAAATGTTGAATATTGTATAACTTATAAAAAAGTTGCAAATGGCTTAACTTTAAAGCAATGTAAAAACATGCTATCATAACTTATTGATCACATAATTTTTACAGGGTATAACAAGATAAATAAGCCATTTATTAGTTATTGCGACTACTCAAGTCAATTAGACAAGCAGTCAGAAAATCAATTATATTGTTCAAATCAGCCAATTTAAGTGTGTGTCAGTAGCTGGTTGACAAATGTCTCCTCGAACACATCATAAATCTCAGCTTGTTGGCGAGTTAACCCCCCTCAACCCATAGATATCTTTAGACCCATAAGCCTCCAGTGTGAGTGTGTATGTGTGTGTTGTGGTTGCATTAGAGTGCTTGTCAGAAATATAGTTGTTTTCTGGGAAGGCTGCCGGGCTGCTTGTGGGTTCATGCGTCTCAGAGCAACAAAACCACAACATCTCTCTCAATCTCGCTCTCAGTTTTTTCTTAGACATTAGTGGAATGTTCCTGTGTGTTTGAATCTCTGCTGCTGCTTTGATTTGGGCTAGTCGCGTGGTTTGTGTGGTCTGTGTGTGTGAAGCCGAAGTTTGCCAAGCAACAAACTACTCATCATTTAAAGTAGCTGAACTACAGTCTAGCTGCCCTTTTAGCACTAAAAGCTCTTCAAAAAAACAGTTAAATACGGCAAGGCTATTTAAAGAGACCGTATCTGTTTAACCCTCCGGTGCTCTTCAGTCATTCTTGAGTGAAAAATTTTACATTGCTCTCTCAAATTTTTTACTTCATCAGAATGGTGTGAAACTTGATAAAGGTTTTGGCACTTGCTGTGTGAACAAAAATATCATGTACACGAGTCAATAAGGTTAAATGGTCCTGAAAGAAAAAGTCATACTTGTATTGTTCGCGGTCAAAAATGAGCGCATTGGAAATGAATGAGAGATGAATGTCTAGTGGAAGCGTTTGGTACTGCGCCCAAACAAACTCTGACTGAAAGCTCATTTTTTGAGATATCAACCTCAAATTTGGAACACCGCTTGTTTAGATTTATCTTGCAGCTTTAGAGTAAAACGTGTTTTTGGAAATATATATTTCATATAAAAATTGAAAATAGTATGTTTGTGCATTTTTCATAACAATAAACTTTTTTAAAAGTTCGCATTTTAAAACTTTTTTCACTTCAGCAATAATCTGCCACGTGTCGTCTTTAAAACAAGACCAAACTTCAGTCTGTGCTCCAAAACGTTTAAGGGTTTAAGCTGGAAATTTCATTTTCAGGTCCATGCTCAAAAAGTTAATAAATGGATCGTAAATACTGCATAAATATAATTTAGTGCCATGAAATCCCCTAAAAATACAAAATATTAAATAAAAAACATTATCAAAATAAAATATAGTACATTCATATCACTGAAAATTAGTTTTCATGCGAAGGGGAGAATTGAAGTAGCGGCCGCTTCTTGTCATTTTACCCTAATTTTGCGGTCAGAAACAGTATTTAACTTTCCTGTCTATCTCCACTGACCTACAAATAAAGGCAAAATAAAAGGATGAATATCTTAATTGACAGCATTAAATTGTCAGAAATGCATGTAGGCTGCTTGCTGCAGAAAAGGAGCATGGACAAACGAATAAGTGAATCTTATATTTGATTCAGTTCATTCACATGAACCATCCAGGAATGAACTGATTCAGAATGACTTCACAAAGGTATTAGGAGAGCGTGTTGATTTTTGCCGTCTTTGCGTGCTTGTGCACTACGCAAGGTGAAATGAACCAAGTAAAGCCTAGATACTTTTAGTTGGTGTACAGTGATGTTTTACAGGTTTCCGTTGTGCTGAGTGCAAATTCCACCCCCTCACTGGGGCGTTATACATATCTCAAAATACACACTGTGTGTAGACGACGTCTGAACTGCTGTGTGCAGTCATGTGCATGCATGCTATTGTGTGCAGCTCTGTTGTTATTCAGTGTGTGGGAGAGTATTTGTATTGCTGTGTGTGTGTGTGTGTGTGTGTGTGTGTGTGTGTGTAATGCGCCCTCTGCGTATGTTGTGTGTTTCTGTGTGTTATATCAGTATGTTCTCTAGCAGGACAATGGAGACAGGAAATGTCTCTGTGATGGGAAGGGTGTTGCTATGCAGTTGTTTTGTGTGTGTGTGTGTGTGTGTGTGTGTGTGGTCTCAGATTCTATCAATAGGAAATCCTCCACTATACAGTATGGGTCAGTAAGAACATGAATTGCTGGTAATTGTCTCTACTGGTGGTTTTGTTTGTTTATCAGACTTAATTAGGAGGCCTTTCATCTATGACTCTAACTACTGTACATTTGAAATAATCTCATATCTTATCAAACATCAGGAGGTCCAGATAAAACAAGCCATTTTACTTTCATAATGTGACGTATTTCCAAGTAAACGGCATACAGACAAAAATGGAACTTGAAGAAATTTTTCATAGAACCTTTTAGCGATTCCCATCGCTTAATTTAGTTTTCATCATGTAATAAATTTGATCTTAATACATTTTCAATTAAATTTAATGAATTGAGCAGCTCATAAACATACTTTATCACTATATAAATGTGAAACAACCCTTTAAACATGAAAGTATTGTGATAATTTAAGACATTTCTCCTTATATAGAACCTTTTTGGCATAAAGGATTCTTTAGGATTGAATCAGAACCCTAGAGTTCTGTATAGAACCTTGTGGATTGTGGAATGGAATGAAACAGAACTTTCAGGATTACCTTTTGATTATGAAGATGAACATTTTATCCTTTGGAATACTAATAAATTGTGCACAATAAAAACAGAAACTAAAAAAAAATAAAAATGCAAATTAGCATACATTTTAATTGCATTGTATATACACCGATCAGGCATAACATTAGGACCTCCTTCCTGATATTGTGTTGGTCCCCCTTTTGTGCTGACCCGTCGAGGCATGAACTCCACTAGACCCCTGAAGATGTGCTGTAGTATCTGGCAACAAGATGTTAGCAGCAGATCCTTTAAGTCCTGTAAGTTGCGAGGTGGGGCCTCCATGGATCAGACTTGTTTGTT
Organism: Paracanthobrama guichenoti; assembly: GCA_018749465.1. NCBI lineage: Eukaryota > Metazoa > Chordata > Actinopteri > Cypriniformes > Gobionidae > Paracanthobrama > Paracanthobrama guichenoti. The sequence continues at coordinate 139,673 of JAGHMJ010005366.1, forward strand.
CAGCACATCCCACAGATGCTCGATTGGATTGAGATCTGGGGAATTTGGAGGCCAAGTCAACACCTCAAACTCGTTGTTGTGCTCCTCAAACCATTCCTGAAGCATTTGTGCTTTGTGTCAGGAGCATTATCCTGCTGGAAGAGCCACAGCCACCAGGGAATACCGGTTCCATGAAAGGGTGTACATGGTCTCAACAATGCTTAGGTAGGTGGTACGTGTCAAAGTAACATCCACATGGATGGCAGGACCCAAGGTTTCCCAGCAGAACATTGCCCAAAGCATCACACTGCCTCCGCCGGCTTGCCTTCTTCCCATAGTGCATCCTGGTGCCATGTGTTCCCCAGGGAAGCCACGCATACGCACCCGGCCATCCACGTGATGTAAAAGAACACATGATTCCTCAGACCAGGCCACCTTCTTCCATTGCTCCGTGGTCCAGTTCTGATGCTCACGTGCCACTGTTGGTGCTTTCGGCGGTGGACAGGGGTCAGTATGGGCACCCCGACTGGTCAGCGGCTATGCCGCCCCATACACAACAAACTGAGATGCTCTGTGTATTCTGACACCTTTCTATCAGAACCAGCATTAACTTCTTGAGCAGTTTGAGCTCCAGTAGCTCGTCTGTTTGATCGGACCACACGGGCCAGCCTTCGCTCCCCACGTGCATCAATGAGCCTTGGCCGCCCATGAGCCTGTGGCCGGATCACCACTGTTCCTTCCTTGGAGCACTTTTGATAGATCCTGACCACTGCAGACCGGGAACACCCCACAAGAGCTGCAGTTTTGGAGATGCTCTGACCCAGTTGTCTAGCCATCACAATTTGGCCCTTGTCAAACTCGCTCAAATCCTTACGCTTGCCCATTTTTCCTGCTTCTAACACATCAACTTTGAGGACTGCATTTGAACCAGTGACCTTGCTGAGCTCAAATGACTGCATCCCAGCTAATAAAAATATTTTCAAAAAAACTTTTAGCTAATGTTCCCATTAAGACGTGAAAGCATTATTTCTGAATGTTCAAAACGTCCAGTTTTTTGGAAAAGTTTATTGGTTACACAAACGTAACATTATGGGAATGTTACTTTTGAAGATTCTAAAATAAGTAACATAAAAAAAAAACACATTCCATGAACGATGTATCATTAATGTTTTTGTGCTAATGTTTTGAGAACATCATTAAAGACCAGATAACTTTGAACAATCGTTCTGTTGCTCATAACGTTGAGAGAACCATGTCAGAACGTTCCCTGTTAGTTGGGAAGAGACACATCTGTAGGTCTGAAATACCTGCTGTGAGGCTTATGTTCCAAACGGTCATACTAGATATGTATGTATTTTTTTGTACTCATGTAAAACTCAGACAACCTACTGCATTTGCCAACTTGTGCACCGTGTAGGGCCCTGTGTGAGAAACTCTATCCCACAATGCAATGCGCTCAAACAGGCGTTCCATTTACGCCAAGTTTCTCCTTGTCCCATTTGTTCCATTGGTCTGACGGCAACAACAAAAAAAGAAAAAGATTTTACATTTGGTTGTAATTGCTGAATTTAAAATGCCACAAATTGTGGTCATGTGACCATGAGATATCGGTTTATTTCAACATTTAGAGTTACAAAGGTGTGTCCAAGTACATTTTGAGCATGCCTCTCAAAATCTAGTCAAATAAAACTGTGTAAACATTGTGATCAACAGGTTTTCAGTTGTTTTCTCTCATGCTCAAGAAACTTCACTCATGTTAACGGTTTCCTCCCGCAGGACGTCATTATGAAATTAAAGTTGGCGTTAGAGGCCAGAAGAATGAGGTAAGCACCTGTTTATATACACTACGTGTTGTGATTGGTCAGGACACATGAATATGCTCCGCCCACAAATTTTGTTCAGGAATTTCAGTCCGAAGAGAATTTGACCATGCAAAAATGATCCGCATGGAATAATAAAGTCCCTGTGAATGTTTTATACAGATGCAGACTGTCCTCAGGGTTTAGACTTCAGTACGAATGAAACATGCAGATCTGATGACTGTCACTACGCCTGATGACGACTTTAAAGTCATGTGCTTCACACAAATAGTTCCACTGAATTCAAACGGACACACTAACTGTGAAGCTAAAATGTGTGTTTTCTGGCAGGAAGTCAAAGTGTGTGTGTATGTGTGTGTGTGGATGGTTTGCTGATATAATTGACTTATTCATGTATTTCAGTCTGCGAGCCACTCCCACACATTTTCCCTGTCTCTGACACACACACACACACACACACACACACACACACACACACACACACACACACACACACACACACAGCTAATATCCATCACAGCCGGATTTCTGTATTTCCTGTCTTTGTGTGAAGGCTACACCAGACATAGCAATACAACACACACACACACACACACACACACACACACACACACACACACACAGGAAAAATGAAAAATGTCCAGAAACAGGAAATGTCCAGGGTCAAACTCACTGTGTAAATGTCTGTCTGTAAAACAACACGTCGGAGTGGAGCTTCGTGAACAGTTTGCACAAAAATAACAACTAAAGTAACACAAAAGTTATGCAAATATCAAAAACTACAAAAAACAAAGGACTAAAAATAACTAAATAAAGCTAAAAATAAAACAAAAAAATATAAAAGAGCGTAAATAATCACAATAAAATACAAACCCGATTCCAAAAAAGTTGGGACACTGTACAAATTGTGAATAAATAAATGCAATAATTGACAAATCTCATAAACTTATATTTTATTCACAATAGAATATAGATAACATATCAAATGTTGAAAGTGAGACATTTTGAAATGTCATGCCAAATATTGGC
>JAGHMJ010005366.1:150000-160000 GCA_018749465.1 Paracanthobrama guichenoti
CGGGAACGTTATTATATGACCAACAGAGGACCATGTGGGAACGTTCTGTTAGCGTTCCAAATGTCATATTTGTAACGTTGCCATGTGACCATAGAATAACCAAAATGGAACGTCCTCCTAAAGACATATCGGGAACGTTATTATATGACCAACAGAGGACCATGTGGGAACGTTCTGTTAATGTCCCAAACGTCCTCTTTGTAACGTTTCTATGTGACTATAAAATAACCAAAATGAAACGTCCCCCTAAAGTCATATCAGGAACCTTGAACTGCAGCACATTCATAACCAAAAGAGGACATTTTAGGAACGTCCCTAATGTTCTATAAAGGTTCGGGACTTTCGTCACCTTTAGAGAACCTTTAGGGAACATTGCGCAAGGTCGTGAGAACGTCCCCTCCTACATGGGTACATGTTTCAATACATAGGCCCATCCATATATAAATGTGGGATTCACTCTTGAAATTGTGATGGCAGACAGTGATAAATATTTATGTATCGAAAAATCTGGCTCATATAAATGTTAGGAAAACACGATTCCTGGCTGCATGTCAATATCCATGGATCACTGGATCTTTGGTAAGTTTGGAACACTATATTAAGTCCAACCTTTAGTTTAAACTGATAACCGTTTGTTTATTACCTCCAGTCAGCAGCTCTTCTGCCACTCAGTCCGGCTGAGGGGGCGTGTTCCAGCAGGAAAGTGACGTCAATGCATACCCTCTATAGCGAACTAGTTTTGAAAGCATAAGATCCCACCCTCCCTTTAGAGCGTCTCCAAAGCCACGCCTCCTTCAAAACACATGAACACGTACAGCAGGGAGCAAACGAAAGCGTCACAAGAGACGCCGTTAAACTACCTCATGTCTCGAAGCACATAACATTACAACATTAATGAACATAAACAACTTAACAAGCACCTGACTGCTGCAGATTCATTTTGCCGTTGATAGAGTTGACATTGATAAATTCGAGTCACAAACTGCTCCGAGTATAACGTCACAGGTTTCCATCTCTTCCAAATGACAGTAGTTGTGGCGTGAACAGCATAAGTTGGTTGTTTTGGATGTTTCTGCAACAAATCGCCTACCCTCCCTTTAAATCAGGACTGACAACCGTATCCTGCTGCTGTGTGAATGTGTCCAATTTCTTTCCATTTCCTTCCATTTTCATGTAAATTGTGATTTGAGTTGCAGACTTTGAAATGAATTGTAATTTTAAACTCATTCTCATTCTTCTACTGAGTGAAACCACAGCCCAGGTACTGACAATCTCTGATCTGGGATGCAACTTCAGAGACAGAGTCTCATCTGGTCCTGATTTGTAACGTTTTGGCGACTTCTGTATTAAAGCATGTTGAGACTGATTCTTGCACAGCTGTTAACACCCACACCCACACACACACACACACACACACACACACACACACACACACACACACACACACACACACACACACACACACACGCTCAGTGACAAGTCCAGGTGGGTTTTATTGCTCTGTGGGAATCAGTTCCTACCGCGGTCCACTTGTTGAACTAATAGGGTATTACTGTGTGTGTGTGCGCGCGATCTCTTACAGCTTGTTTTATAGTGTGTGTGGAACTGACTTTAATCGCTAACAGACATTTCCCATAAAACCATGTTTCTTTGTTTCTTCTGCTACTTTCTGCTCTCTCTGTCTCTCTGTTCTCAGGCCCGGCCCTCATTATAAGGTCATAGGCTGAGCGGCTCGTCAATCACACACTCATTAGTGCCGTTTAATGGCGCTGTGACCCGCCCACCTGCCTCCGGGGGTCCAGCAGGGGAAGTGAATGGGCCGCGGGGCAAACGTCTCATTGTTTCTCCTTGCTGTGAGAGTCAATGGATGTTCAGTGACTGTGTCGGCGGTCAGACGTACAGAATGAAGGTACCAGTGAAGCATTCACATGCACTAGGGTTATATTATGGTTAACTAAAACTATTGAAATAATATAATATATAAATATTAGATAAAATTAGAAATGTTGCTTCGACAACTAACTAAAATAAGTTTGTTGAAGCACTGAACTAATAACTAGTGTACAAATGAAATAAAACTGGTCTAAAATTTTAAATAAACCACAAAATATTGTGGATTTTTTTTTGGGAACAAATGGGAATGCCAAAAATCCCCCAAAAATTGTTAGTGTTCCTATTATTATTTTTCTGCTTCTGCTCTGAAAGTCTATGGTAGCCCATAGAACCGCTTGAGGGAAAGTTATGAAGTTATGAAATTTGGCACACTGATAGAGGACCGTCTGAAATGTCACCATAGCAATTTTGGAGTCTAGTAACTTTGGAACCGTAAGGGCTACACACAAAAATCCCCAATTTTTTTCCTCTGATTTCTGAGCTGAAGACGATTCGTTTTCTTTTTCATTTTCTGTCATGAAAATTTTCCCGCCATTTTTGAATTTTCTGAAAAACATACTTTTTTGAACTTCTCCTAGGCCATTGCTCCGATTATTATTATGATTATTCCGCTCAGGAAGACTATGGCAGCCCATAGAACCACTTGCGGTACATTTATGAAATTTGGCACACGGATTGAGGACAGTCTGAACTGTCACCATAGCAATTTTGGAGTCTCCATCTCAAACCCTTTAGCGCCACCAACTGTCTAAAATTGCACTCATGTTTATGCTAATAACTTTTGATTCCTTGGCTCAAGATGATTCGATTGCCCGTTATGACGTCATTTTCCACCATGAAATTTTTTCCGCCATTTAAAAAAAGTCTAATTCAAGTTGATTCGTCTAACTGTTCTCAAATAACGATTTTGCATATAACGAAGAGCATGCCAAAATGGACTTGAGGCTATATCTCCGCAGCGCTTTAGCCTGTTCTGACCAAACTTGGTGTGTGTTATGAAAGCCATAACATGAGGGTGCCTGCACAGTTTCGGCGCAGTGCCACCGTCAGGAGATATGAACATTTTAAATGTATGCTTGTAACTTCTAAACGGTTTGGCCAAAAATCACAAAACTGATGTCTTTAGATTCGTTGCAGCATGCTGAGTCGAGTGATATCCAATGATTTCCATGACTGTATTTAGGATTTTTCAGCCATTTAGCCTAAAATCATGTTAATATGTCTTTAATATGTCATTGGTGCAGTTGGTCTGATGCTCCCAGTCGTGCTGGCATGCCTTCTTTGTGGTTGGCCCCTTAATTTCTGATTTCAGCTATATTTGTTCAATTGTTTTCAATGGGAGTGCCACATATTTAAATGATTTTGACGATGTGCTGAGTGTCTTCATGCTAATCGCTTGCTGTTTTTCAATGGCAACAGACAACAACAAGAAGCACAGCAACAGAAGAAAATCATTTACAACAATTGACATTGTATCTACATTTTTATATTCAGAAACAACAAAATCAGATACTAGCAACACTTCTGTGGATATTCTGTATCATAACAACCAAACCGTCTCAACTGAGAAAACACTGCGCCGTCGAAGCGCTCTCAAGCTCACACAGCTAGGCGTTTTCAGAAGAGCGGCTGGCGTTTTTGTTTCTTAGCCCTGGGTTGTTTCAACCTATGTTTGGGTCAAATATGGACATTTGTTGGGTTTAACATTTTATTTAAAAAAAGGTTGAGTTTGTCTGTATTTGACCCAAACATGGGTCGAAACTGCCCAGTATTTTTTAGAGTGTGTATAGAAAAAATGCTAAATTAACACACTTGCTGAATGCACATGCAGACACACTGTTTTGTGTCATTCAGTGTGCATTTGAAACATTGTTTAAAATATTCCAGGAATTATGGGATATCCTGGCAATCCACCAAGGTCATGGCTTAACTCAGTGGAGTGTGTGAAACTGAGCTGTTCATTCATCTTTACACACACACACACACACACACACACACACACACACACACACACACAGAGCTAACTAATTATAATGGCTTGAGCCCGTAATAGGCCTGAAACTGTGGATATGAGTGAGGTCGCAGGTCGCGACCTTCCACCCCTGACAGCTCGTTCGCCTCTCCCACTAAAGGTCGCGAAAGAGCACGTCTTCCTGACTGCGAGCCGATTGGCTCCTGGGGAATTCCTCCGAATGGAGGGAGTGAAGGAACATTCCAGCACGCGGAGGAGGGATGTAGAGTGATGGATGATGCAAACACAGCGAGAGGAAAAGAAGACAAATTGTTGCGTTCACTGCGGCATCTCTGACCTCAGCCTCGCTAATCGCCATCTACGGTTTCACGGCGCAGCTGTTGCGTTAGTGGCCAGCAGAACGGCGTACGGACGTAAACGCTCACAGACAGAACATCATACTGATGCAAGTGTGTGTGTGTGTGTGTGTGTGTGTGTGTGTGTATGTCAGAAAAGCACAAGGTTATTTCCTGCAACAGAAATGCATGACTTTCTATTTATTAGAATGAACTGCAAGAATTAAAAAAAAAAAGTGTGAGATTTTTAAAAATATTTTTATGGCATGTGTATGTGAATGTAAGTATCCTGCTATAATCAGCTGATCTGTCTGAACTGAAAGTGTCTTCAGTTGCCTTACACTAGCAAGTGTATTTTCTTTGATTTTACTTTACCATCATATGTGTGGTTTTTGTTTTTTGTATTTATTTATTTATGAATGAATGAATGAAGGAATTAATTTAGCTATTTATTGATTTATGAATAAATTTACTTATTTATTTTAGTGAATTTATTTTTTATGAATGAATGAATGATTGAGTGAATTAATGAATTTACTTATTTTAGTGAATTTATTTATTCATGTATGAATGAAGGAAATAATCTACACTCACCTAAAGGATTATTAGGAACAGCTGTTCAATTTCTCATTAATGCAATTATCCAATCAACCAATCACATGGCAGTTGCTTCAATGCATTTAGGGGTGTGGTCCTGGTCAAGACAATCTCCTGAACTCCAAACTGAATGTCAGAATGGGAAAGAAAGGTGATTTAAGCAATTTTGAGCGTGGCATGGTTGTTGGTGCCAGACGGGCCGGTCTGAGTATTTCACAATCTGCTCAGTTACTGGGATTTTCACGCACAACCATTTCTAGGGTTTACAAAGAATGGTGTGAAAAGGGAAAAACATCCAGTATGCGGCAGTCCTGTGGGCAAAAATGCCTTGTTGATGCTAGAGGTCAGAGGAGAATGGGCCGACTGATTCAAGCTGATAGAAGAGCAACTTTGACTGAAATAACCACTCGTTACAACCGAGGTATGCAGCAAAGCATTTGTGAAGCCACAACACGCACAACCTTGAGGTGGATGGGCTACAACAGCAGACGACCCCACCGGGTACCACTCCTCTCAAGATTCAAGAGTTTTTATTTGTCACATACACAGAATATACAACCGGCAGTGAAATGTAAACTTTTTTTTTTTTTCATCTCCACTACAAATAGGAAAGAGAGGCTACAATTTGCACGAGCTCACCAAAATTGGACAGTTGAAGACTGGAAAAATGTTGCCTGGTCTGATGAGTCTCGATTTCTGTTGAGACATTCAGATGGTAGAGTCAGAATTTGGCGTAAACAGAATGAGAACATGGATCCATCAAGCCTTGTTACCACTGTGCAGGCTGGTGGTGGTGGTGTAATGGTGTGGGGGATGTTTTCTTGGCACACTTTAGGCCCCTTAGTGCCAACTGGGCATCGTTTAAATGCCACAGCCTACCTGAGCATTGTTTCTGACCATGTCCATCCCTTTATGACCACCATGTACCCATTCTCTGATGGCTACTTCCAGCAGGATAATGCACCATGTCACAAAGCTTGAATCATTTCAAATTGGTTTCTTGAACATGACAATGAGTTCACTGTACTAAAATGGCCCCCACAGTCACCAGATCTCAACCCAATAGAGCATCTTTGGGATGTGGTTGAACGGGAGCTTCGTGCCCTGGATGTGCATCCCACAAATCTCCATCAACTGCAAGATGTTATCCTATCAATATGGGCCAACATTTCTAAAGAATGCTTTCAGCACCTTGTTGAATCAATGCCACGTAGAATTAAGGCAGTTCTGAAGGCGAAAGGGGGTCAAACACAGTATTGGTATGGTGTTCCTAATAATCCAGGTGAGTGTGTGTATAAATTAATGAATGAATTAATGCATTTATTTATTTATTTGTAATGATTTTATTTTATTTATTTAATTAGTGCATACCCTGAGATGTAAATACAAAATAGTGCTGCATATTGCTAGCATAATGCAATTTTCTAATAATCTTGAGAATACAAAACACACACACAAATACTGTGTAAAGTAGTCCATTTATAATTAGATTTAACTGTTTTTGTCCACTTTTCAGTACTTAATGGAACGTGAATATTTATAGTCAACATTCAATAACCGTTTTTAAGCTGGTATAATTGATTCGTCCTGATTTCTGCAGTGAACTGTGTGTGTGTGTGTGTGTGTGTTGTGCTGAGCCTCTTGCGGTACAGTAATTCTGTGGATACAATGAGCTGTGTGACCTTTGACCTCCAGACTTAATGCATTCAGCGTCTGTTTCACTGCTCAGCATCAGGATTGAGTCTTACTGAATGTGTGTGTGGGAGAGACGGTAACTCTGTCCTGAGCTAGTGAACATAGACTGCATCCTAAATGATTTCAGTGACTGATTTCAAATGCTTTACATGGGCAACATATAATAATGCAAATTAATTAGATTAAAGTATTTGTCACGTTGATCAGAATTTCCTCATATTGGATGATTTTTTCCTTCACCATGCAGGATATATTCAATGCCATCTTTAAATGTCCAAAATAAGGTCTCTTAGTAGGCAGCATAATTATGAAGCTTATATAATAAAATTATGCTGCCTACCCTTGAGAAGGTCAGAACCGCACCTATAATGCCTTAAAATGCTGCCTAGGTAGGCGACCAGTAGGTTGAAACAGCTAGTTTGTGTGTGCTAGTGTGTATATGTGTGTGTGTGTGTGTGTGTGTATATATATATATATATATATATATATATATATATATATATATATATATATATATATATATATATATATATATATATATATATATATATATATATATATACACACATATATATATATATATATATATATATATATATATACACATATATATATATATATATATATATCAAATATATTTTTTTTTTTTTTTCTAGTTTCAGAGGAATAGGGAGTGACTGGAGGAATTTTGAGATGGAACAGATTACCCATAATTCATGAGGAAAACTTAACTGGACCTGCTTCCTGTCTGGAGTCCCGTTCAGCTCATTCAACTCATGTGAGCAATGTAAAGAACAACTACACACAGACATTTGAAGCTAGTCAGGACACTAAGATAGATATATTTATATAACACACACACATACATACACACACATATACATAGCTATAACAGCTTCAACTCTTCTGGGAAGGCTTTCCTCAAGGTTTAGGAGTGTGTTTATGACCATTCTTCTAGAAGCGCATTTGTGAGGTCAGGCACTGATCTTGGACGAGAAGGCCTGGCTCGCAGTCTCTGCTCTAATTCATCCCAAAGGTGTTCTATCGGGTTGAGGTCAGGACTCTGTGCAGGCCAGTCAAGTTCCTCCACACCAAACTCACTCATCCATGTCTTTATGGACCGACGCTTTGTGCACTGGTGCGCAGTCATGTTGGGACAGGAAGGGGCCATCCCCAAACTGTTCCTACAATGTTGGGAGCGTGAAATTGTCCAAAATGTCTTGGTATGCTGAAGCATTAAGAGTTAATTTCACTGGAACTAAGAGGCCAAACCCAACCCCTGAAAAACAACCCCACACCATAATCCCCCCTCCACCAAACTTTACACTTGGCACAATGCAGTCAGGCAAGTCCCGTTCTCCTGGCAACTGCCAAACCCAGACTCGTCCATGGGATTGTCAGACAGAGAAGCGTGATTGGTCACTCCAGAGAACACGTCTCCACTGCTCTAGAGTCCAGTGGTGGCGTGCTTTACACCACTGCATCCCACGCTTTGCATTGCTCTTGGTGATGTAAGGCTTGGATGAGCTGCTCGGCCATGGAAACCCATTCCATGAAGCTCTCTACGCACTGTTCTTGAGCTCATCTGAAGGCCACAGAAGTTTGGAGGTCTGTATCTATTGACTCTGCAGAAAGTTGGTGACTTCTGCGCACTGTGACCCTCAGCATGCGCTGACCCCGCTCTGTGATTTTACGTGCATGCCTAGTGCTTGATTTTATACACCTGTGGCCATGGAAGTGATTGAACACCTGAATTCAATGATTTGGAGGGGTGTCCCAATTTTTTGGCAATATTTGGTGTGTGTATATATACAAAAACAAACATGTTGATAATTTGCGAAACGTGATTTGTCTGATTTATGAGTCGTTATTTGTCTCCTGACTCCTGAGGTTTCACTGTATTACTGAGGATATTTTTGACTCATGATGACATTCAAAACGATTAACGGTTTAAGACTTTCCCCCAATTTGGCCCTGCATGAAAACATCTTTACCACCCTGCATATGTCCTGTGTTTGATATCAAAACTGGAGGATGCAACGAAACCCAACAATTTCAGAATGTAAACGTGATTGTCTTGTGTTTTTATGATGAGCATATTTTTGATAGCTATCAGTCTTTTGTTGCACATGTAAACACAGACAGCAGTTTTAAACACGGGCGCTACGGTTTGCTAACGTTTGGAGTGATTGCTGGGACGTTACTAAAGGTGAAGTGTTCAGAGTAGGTTGCTAAGTAGTTCCTAAGTTGTTTGGAGTGGTTTCGAGGTGGTTGCTAAGGAGCAGGTGGTTGTGTTTGAACTTCTCGGAAATTTACTTGAATGGAAAGGTTCCATGGATGTTAAAAGTTCTTCACGGAATCTTAGATGCCTATGGAGTGTAGCAGCCGGATTCCGGAAGTAAAAACTCCATTAATTTCTCCATAGGGAAAATGATTTTTAACAATAACTTATAAACCTTTAAAGACAGCCTTGCTGTGAGCTGCGAGGTTATTAATCAATAGTATTTGCTTTTGTTGAAGCCGTCAGCCCACATTAATTCAGCTTAATTTTAACATTATCATGTTTAACCGGAATTTGTGGTGATAACCCATGATGGTGTGCAGAAAATACACCAATCAGAGAGTCAAACAAACAAAACTCGCCAAAAGATCTCGTTAGCTCCGCCCACTCCCATGAAGTACCGCAAATGTAAAAGCCGGCCCCTCAAAGTACTTATATATATTGCAATAAACTCAAGCAATGCATCATGGGATTGTAGTTCTTTCCCTCACTAAAGCGTCTGCATGCCTAGTGCTTGATTTTATACACTTGTGTCCATTGAAGTGATTGCAAACACCTGAATTCAATGATTTGGAGGGGTGTCCCAATACCTTTGGCAATATAGTGTATATGCGCATTGTGTCACGTTGGGTCACTGTGTTTTGGGGTGAATCCAACCTGGTCTAATTTAATCTGAGTTTTTGGCTGTGGTCTCCTCACTCAAACGATCTAATTAATTCACTTAGTTAATTAACTCTTCTCGGCCTGAATCTAATTACACCAGCCGTTCACAGACGACTAGCTCTAAACAAACATGTTTTATTCCCTCATTTGGTCTCCGTCTTTCTAAGAACAATTAGAGAGGGAGTGTTTTCTCATGTCCTGTCCTCTCTGTTTCTCTCAGTGTCTGGTCAGTACATGCACTTGGATTTCAGCACTGGAATCTACGGTGCGTGCACACACGCACACGCACACGCACACGCACACGCACACGCACACACACACACACACACACACACACACACACACACACACACACACACACACACACACACACACACACACACACACACACACACACACACACACACACACACACACACACACACACACGCGCACGCTCAGGTTTAGTCGGGTTAATGTTTTCTCCTGAACTTATCTTCTCTGTCTGACCCATTTCCTCTGGCTAATCACTTTTGGGAAAGAATCCCAAGCTCTCTCTCTTTCTATCTGTCAGTATCTCTGTTC
>JAGHMJ010005366.1:170000-180000 GCA_018749465.1 Paracanthobrama guichenoti
TCCTCAAACCATTCCTGAAGCATTTGTGCTTTGTGTCAGGAGCATTATCCTGCTGGAAGAGCCACAGCCACCAGGGAATACCGTTTCCATGAAAGGCTGTACATGGTCTCAACAATGCTTAGGTAGGTGGTACGTGTCAAAGTAACATCCACATGGATGGCAGGACCCAAGGTTTCCCAGCAGAACATTGCCCAAAGCATCACACTGCCTCCGCTGGCTCTCGCTTCTTCCCATAGTGCATCCTGGTGCCATGTGTTCTCCCAGGAAGCCACGCACACGCACCGGCCATCCACGTGATGTAAAAGAACCCATGATTCATCAGACCAGGCCACCTTCTCCCATTGCTCCGTGGTCCAGTTCTGATGCTCACGTGCCACTGTTGGTGCTTTCGGCGGTGGACAGGGGTCAGTATGGGCACCCCGACTGGTCAGCGGCTATGCCGCCCCATACGCAACAAACTGAGATGCTCTGTGTATTCTGACACCTTTCTATCAGAACCAGCATTAACTTCTTGAGCAGTTTGAGCTCCAGTAGCTCGTCTGTTTGATCGACCACACGGGCCAGCCTTCGCGCTCCCACGTGCATCAATGAGCCTTGGCCGCCCATGACCCTGTGGCCGGTTCTCCACTGTTCCTTCCTTGGAGCACTTTTGATAGATCCTGACCACTGCAGACCGGGAACATCCCACAAGAGCTGCAGTTTTGGAGATGCTCTGACCCAGTCGTCTAGCCATCACAATTTGGCCCTTGTCAAACTCGCTCAAATCCTTACGCTTGCCCATTTTTCCTGCTTCTAACACATCAACTCTGAGGACAAAATGTTCACTTGCTGCCTAATATATCCCGCCCACTAACAGGAGCCGTGAGGAAGAGATCATCAGTGTGATTTACTTCACCGGTCATAATAGACTTTTTTCCAAGACCGTTCTGACAAACTTCCATTGGTTTGACAGACAGATGCTCAAACTAACACATTATACTGACAGCAGCACAAAGCCACAGTGTTTCATTTTCCAACCTATGAATGGATCATTATAGTGACTCTGAGCATTAAATGAGCATTAAAAAAAAAATTTGCTTGTCAAGTTTCAAATTTACAGCAAGCAGCAGACACATGGTATGCAGAGAGAACAGGGCAGTGAATAATTTGCTGTAATGTTCACTATCACGCACACACACACACACACACACACACACACACACACACACACACACACACACACACACACACACACACACACACACACACACACACACACATCCTCTCGCTGTCTGTGAGAAGCTCTCTGCAGGGAGAAATCCGACCCGGCATAAAAGCTTGGGAAAAATCCCCACAGCTACTAAATGGGTGATTAACATGACTTAGATGCCTGGATATCTGTGTGTGTGTGTGTATGTGTGAGTGATGTGTGATTGTGTGTCTCTGTCTCTGATGACAGTGTGTGTCAGTGGTGTATTATTGTGGCTCCAGGTAGTGAGATCTCATCTGACTGTGTGTGTGTGTGTGTGTGTGTCATTTGTGTTGAAATCACACACACACATTTATGTCTTCAATAGATTGAGTCTGATCTAAGTGGCTTTTGTTGGGCATTAGAACACTAGCCACTCAAAATCTATCAGAGAAATAACGGCTTCTCGGACACTTAATGTTGGAGGAGATATGCATTGCAGCACACTGGAGGACAAATCTAACGGGAATAACGGATGAGACTGTTCACACGGTGTTGAGAGAGGGTGAAAGTGTCATGATTCATCGACACCGAGATGTGATGATGTTTGATGAAAACCGTGTGTGTGAGAGATTGAGAAACAGCTGCTGATTGGTCAATGCTGGCTGAACCGTCTGGGTCACAGTGTCTGATTTTTTTTATCTGTGTTGCAAGATCAGTGCGTCTCAGCTCACAGACTCTGAGCCTCGTTTACTGCTCTGCGTTATTATTGATTCTCTGTCACTTCAGCACATTTGTCTGGTCTCTCAACTCTATCTATCCATCTGTCGTTCATTCGTCTGTTTTATCTGTCTTACTATCTATCTATCTATCTATCTATCTATCTATCTATCTATCTATCTATCTATCTATCTATCTATCTATCTATCTATCTATCTATCTATCTATCTATCTATCTATATCTATCTATCTATCTATCTATCTATCTATCTATCTATCTATCTATCTATCTATCTATCTATCTATCTATCTATCTATCTATCTATCTATCTATCTATCTATCTATCTATCTATCTATCTATCTATCTATCTATCTATCTATCTATCTATCTATCTATCTATCTATCTATCGATCGATCGATCTTAGTGGGTTCAGCCCCTGTAACTCATACAGAGATTGTAAATCAGTGTGAGGATGTTCATGTTGTTGTTTTCTGCTGTCCTGTGTTTCCATCGGTGGTCTGCGTATGCCTCAACCTGTCACTCTGGGTTTAGTCTGTCTGTGTGTGGGAGGGGTGTGTGTGTGTCGTGACCTCTCTTTGTTTTCCTGTCATTCTTTCACTGGGAAGCGAGAGCTCAGGAGGTCAGAGGTCAGAAAGTCAAAGTGTGTGTGTGTGTGTGTGTGAGGAGCTGCAATGGTCTCAGACTCTCTTCCTACCTTTCACACAGAACCACAAGAGTCAGTGTTACAGAAAAGCACCATGATATTTCAATAAGTGGATTTCTACATTTTCTGAAGAAATTACGAGTGTGCAAAACTCCCTGCCATGACGTTAGAGTGTTGTATGTGATTCCCACAGTGTTAATCAATGTCTAACATGCCTTTTGAGATATCCAGCTCTGTATGTATGGCTCAGGCCTTTGAATGTGGGATTTTTTCCACTGTTTTATGGTCCAGCAACACATGATCTGAGGAGTCACTCATGTCTGGAGATGCCTGTGACTCGCTCAGTTGGGGGTTAAAAGACAATTAATATTCAGTAATATTATCGATTCAAATTTTGGACTATATCAGGGTTTCCGCGGGACTTAAAAGACTTAAAGTCTTAATTTAATCTATCTATTTATCTATCCATTGGTCCATCCATCCATCCATCATCCATCCATCTATCGTCTGTTTTATAATTTGTTTGTTCTATCCATCTCTTTCATTGTATCGATCCATCCATCCATTGTTCATTTGCTGTTTGTTGTATCCATCCATCCATCCAGCCATCCATTGTTCCTTCCATCCACTCGTCCTTCTGTCCGTCCGTCCGTCTGTTGTTCCATCCATCCGTCCGTCCATCCATCATTCCATCCATCCATCCATCCATCCGTCCATCCATCCATCCATCCATCCATCATTCCATCCATCGTTCCGTCCGTCCGTCCATCCGTCCATCCATCCATCCATCCATCTATCATTCCGTCTGTCCATCGTTCCGTCCATCCATCCATCGTTCTGTCCGTCCATCGTTCCGTCCATCCGTCCGTCCGTCCATAGTTCCATCCGTCCATCGTTCTGGCCCGTCCATCGCTTCCGCCATCCCATCCGCCCGCCCATCCGCCCGTCCATCGCTCCGCCCATCCGCCGCCCATCGCCGCCCATCGCTCCCATCGCCCATCGCCTCCGCCCGCCCATCGTTCCGTCCATCCGGCCGTCCATCGTTCCGTCCATCCGACCGACCAAATATTAATTTTCTGTTAAACTTAATAAATTGCTGTTAAATTGTTTCATGTTTTCAATTAATTAGACATGATTTTTGATTAATAGAATTTAATTTAACTATTAAAACATGCAAAATTAAATTAACATGAACTGCAAAAAAAAAGAAAAAGTACTTGCATTTGAACGAAGCTGATTTTTCTGAATGCATTGGCAGATATTTGTTCTTGTTTTAATCATAAAATCACTTTCACAAGATTTCTTATCTCAAATTTTAAGCTGATTTTTTTTTTTTTTTTTGTCAAATGAATTATTAAAAAGTTATGAAGATCTGTTGGAAATTGAAACTTTTCTAATACAGCTCATTGTGTGCTTCCTATACATTTATATTTAACATATTGATGTGTTATGTCCCCTTCAGTTTATTCCTTACATTTTCTTTAAAATGTCTTAAAAAGGTTTTACCTTCATTAATCCTGCAGAAACCCTTTATATTGAGCTGGATAATGACACTCACTTTGCAACACAGACAGTTTACACTGCTATTTTCCTATTTATTCTTGGGAATCTGTGTTTTAAATGCACAATATAATCATAACAAATTGATACTGTAACAAACCCTGTAAAAGAAAAGTGTGTTTTGTTTGCTCTTCATTGCACAAGTCCACGCACTGTTTTCAACAACGCTTCTCTCCTTTTCTCCACAGAAGTTTCCGTCGGCAGCATAAAGAAGCGAGCGTTTCCCGGGACCGGAGTGTGCTGGTTGCCGTGGCAGCTAATCTCTGTCCATCACTGTGGAAACACACAATGGGACGCAGGACAGCTGGAGCTGTGTGTGTGAGTGTGTGTGTGTTCGGGGGGAGAGCTTGTCTCTATTTGTAAAGGATAATATCCGAGGGTCTCCTGGTGTCTGCTGGAAAAGAGTCGTGCGGAGCGCAGTCTGTGTGTCGAAGTTGTCGAGGTGTGTGTGTGTGTGTGTGTGTGTGTGTGTGTGTGTGTGTCGTAACACAACTAATCTCCTGAACTACCACCTCATCATTTAACATGATACTAACACACATCAAAGCGCTGCTGCGGGCCACACACTCTCAACTGTGTGTGTGTGGGATTATGTAATTACATTTCCCTCTCTTTTTCACTCATTCCAGTGTGATGTCATCACCTTAAGTCTTCCTTTCATGTCTCATCTTTCTTTCGTTCTGTCTGTCTGTAGGACGGTAACAGTAGCTGCGGCGTATCTGATGTGTACCTGCACTGCAAAAAGAGATTCTCTTTCTCAGTGCTTCTGTCTCGTTTCCAGAACAAATATCTAAAACTTCTTAAATCACGAGACATGTACTTGAGAAGAAAATTATTTAAGATTAGGGCTGTCAAATCGATTAATTATCTAGAACATTATGACCGGTGAAATTAATAACACTGAATAACTCTTCATCACGGCTCCTGTTAGTGGGTGGGATATATTAGGCAGCAAGTGAACATTTTGTCCTCAAAGTTGATGTGTTAGAAGCAGGAAAAATGGGCAAGCGTAAGGATTTGAGCGAGTTTGACAAGGGCCAAATTGTGATGGCTAGACGACTGGGTCAGAGCATCTCCAAAACTGCAGCTCTTGTGGGGTGTTCCCGGTCTGCAGTGGTCAGGATCTATCAAAAGTGCTCCAAGGAAGGAACAGTGGTGAACCGGACACAGGCTCATGGGCGGCCAAGGCTCATTGATGCACGTGTGGAGCGAAGGCTGGTCCGTGTGGTCCGATCAAACAGACGAGCTACTGGAGCTCAAATTGCTCAAGAAGTTAATGCTGGTTCTGATAGAAAGGTGTCAGAATACACAGAGCATCTCAGTTTGTTGTGTATGGGGCGGCATAGCCGCTGACCAGTCGGGTGCCCATGCTGACCCCTGTCCACCGCCGAAAGCACCAACAGTGGGCACGTGAGCATCAGAACTGGACCACGGAGCAATGGGAGAAGGTGGCCTGGTCTGATGAATCACGTTTTCTTTTACATCACGTGGATGGCCGGGTGCGTGTGCGTGGCTTCCCTGGGGAACACATGGCACCAGGATGCACTATGGGAAGAAGGTAAGCCGGCGGAGGCAGTGTGATGCTTTGGGCAATGTTCTGCTGGGAAACCTTGGGTCCTGCCATCCATGTGGATGTTCCTTTGACACGTACCACCTACCTAAGCATTGTTGCAGACCATGTACACCCTCTCATGGAAACGGTATTCCCTGGTGGCTGTGGCTCTTCCAGCAGGATAATGCTCCTGACACAAAGCACAAATGCTTCAGGAATGGTTTGAGAAGCAGAACAGTGAGTTTTCTCCAAATTCCCCAGATCTCAATCCAATCGAGGATCTGTGGGATGTGCTGAACAAACAAGTCCGATCCATGGAGCCAGCCTTGGCCGCCAATGACCCCGTTGCCGGTTCAACACTGTTCCATACTCAACATCCACTTTCATTGTATGCTAAAAAGTAGCTTGTGCATGCTTTAAAACAACATATTTTGTGTTTGAAGAAGGATGACAGTCATACAAGTTTGGAATTCATAAGTAATACCCAAAAATATGATCTATACATTCATATTTGATTTACACTGTTTTTTTTTTCCACAAAAATATGAACACTGATAATAATCATAAACCCTCATATTAGAGCGATTAGTGAAGGATCATGTGACACTGAAGACTGGAGTAATGATGATAAATTCAGCTTTGATCACAGGAATAAATCACACTTTACTGTATACTCACCTAAAGGATTATTAGGAACACCTGTTCAATTTCTCATTAATGCAATTATCTAATCAACCAATCACATGGCAGTTGCTTCAATGCATTTAGGGGTGTGGTCCTGGTCAAGACAATCTCCTGAACTCCAAACTGAATGTCAGAATGGGAAAGAAAGGTGATTTAAGCAATTTTGAGCGTGGCATGGTTGTTGGTGCCAGACGGGCCGGTCTGAGTATTTCACAATCTGCTCAGTTACTGGGATTTTCACACACAACCATTTCTAGGGTTTACAAAGAATGGTGTGAAAAGGGAAAAACATCCAGTATGCGGCAGTCCTGTGGGCGAAAATGCCTTGTTGATGCTAGAGGTCAGAGGAGAATGGGCCGACTGATTCAAGCTGATAGAAGAGCAACTTTGACTGAAATAACCACTCGTTACAACCGAGGTATGCAGCAAAGCATTTGTGAAGCCACAACACGCACAACCTTAAGGCGGATGGGCTACAACAGCAGAAGACCCCACCGGGTACCACTCATCTCCACTACAAATAGGAAAAAGACGCTACAATTTGCACGAGCTCACCAAAATTGGACAGTTGAAGACTGGAAAAGTGTTGCCTGGTCTGAGACTCGATTTCTGTTGAGACATTCAGATGGTAGAGTCAGAATTTGGCATAAACAGAATGAGAACATGGATCCATCATGCCTTGTTACCACTGTGCAGGCTGGTGGTGGTGGTGTAATGGTGTGGGGGATGTTTTCTTGGCACACTTTAGGCCCCTTAGTGCCAATTGGGCATCGTTTAAATGCCACGGCCTACCTGAGCATTGTTTCTGACCATGTCCATCCCTTTATGACCACCATGTACCCATTCTCTGATGGCTACTTCCAGTAGGATAATGCACCATGTCACAAAGCTTGAATCATTTCAAATTGGTTTCTTGAACATGACAATGAGTTCACTGCACTAAAATGGCCCCCACAGTCACCAGATCTCAACCCAATAGAGCATCTTTGGGATGTGGTGGAACGGAGCTGTGCCCTGGATGTGCATCCCACAAATCTCCATCAACTGCAAGATGCTATCCTATCAATATGGGCCAACATTTCTAAAGAATGCTTTCAGCACCTTGTTGAATCAGTGCCACGTAGAATTAAGGCAGTTCTGAAGGCGAAAGGGGGTCAAACACAGTATTACTGTATATTCACATAGAAAACAGCTGATTTACACTGGAATAATATTTCACTATTTTATTGTATTTTTGATCAAATAAATGCAGCCATGGTGAGTAGAAGAGACTTTTGAAAGTTTTGGACACTAGTGTACAGCTACACTCAAATTCATATTTAAACTAGTCACGTTTCAACAACACTTGATCAAGTAGTTCCTATTAAACTGCCCTCATGTTCAAACTCAAGTGGATCACATGGAAACTCTCAGTCAGTGTTAAGTTTCAGTGAATCTCTATTAAACTACAGTGTGTTTGAGCTCCAGCGCCTGATTCTCTCTTACACAGAAGTGACTCTGCTAACGGATGGTTCACGTTATTTCATAAAGCGAATTACGAAACTACAATTTTCCTAAAGTTACTGTTCCACCTCATAGGAGCCGCTGCCAGCATTCATCCCCTGCTTTCATTACTGCGCTTTAGAGTCTCACACAGGACGGGGTTTGAGCCCAAAACAGCCCTCGGGGTTTAAGCTACACACCAGTGGACGATGACATCACTGTGCGGGCACACACACCTCAGGCTATGTGTGAGAGAGTGTGTGTGTGTGCATTCGTGTGTGTGTGTTTTCCGGCCATCTTGAGTTTCCTCAGCAGTGGAGCTCCAGGCCTCTAGTTGTCGTGTGTGTGTGTGTGTGTGTGTGTGTGTGTGTGTGTGTGTGTGTGTGTGTGTGTGTGTGTGTGTGTGTGTGTGTGTGTGTGTGTGTGTGTGTTTTCCTCGGCTGTCATGCGCTCATAGAGCTGGAACATGTTTCTAGAGTAGCTTTTAACAAGCGATCACGTTTACCAACCGACTCACGCTGACTAATGCAATTCAACACTACACACACATACACACACACAGTTAGTGGGGAAAGTCATGCTAATGGCTGAAAGTGTGTGTAGTTTATGCTATTTAGATAAATGTTTTTTATATATATATATACGCGTTCAAAAGTTTGGGGTTGGTCATTTTTTTTGAAAGAAGTCTCTTTTGCACACTGAAGCCTCGTTTATTTGATCAAAAATACAGTAAAATTGTGAAATATTACAATTCAAGCTAGTTGAGTAAAGTTTGATGACACTTGAAGTTTAAATGTTTTGAAGGCGATACAGTATCAGAAAAAACAGATAGATTAGCATTTTGCTAGCATGATGTAGCCTGTTTTGTTAGCATGTTTTAACATTAATTACCATGTTGCTAGCATTGTTAGCATTGTTAGCATTAACATTTGCTAGCATGATTTAGCATGTTGCTAACATGTTTTACCGTGTTGTTAACATGCATTAACATTTTGCTAGCATTATTTATCATGTTGTGAACATGTTTTAACATATTGTTAGCATGATTTAGAATGTTAACATGATTTAGCATTAATTGGCATGTTGTTGGCATTATTTAGCATTTTGCTAGCATGGTTTAACATTAATTTAACTTTTTTAACTTTAATTAGCATGCTAGCATTTTTATAATGGATTTAATATGAATATCCATGTTGCTAGCATGATTTAGCATGTTTGCTAACATGATTGAACATGTTGCTATCATGTTTTAACATGATTTAGCATTTTTGGCTAACATGATTAAATATGTTGTTAGTATGATTTAGCATTTTAATATAATCTT
This sequence comes from Paracanthobrama guichenoti, assembly GCA_018749465.1. Taxonomy (NCBI): domain Eukaryota; kingdom Metazoa; phylum Chordata; class Actinopteri; order Cypriniformes; family Gobionidae; genus Paracanthobrama; species Paracanthobrama guichenoti. The sequence goes on from JAGHMJ010005366.1 coordinate 179,158, forward strand.
GCATTTATTAGCATGTTGTTAGCATGTTTTAACATGAATTAGCATGTTGATAACATGAATTAACATGATTTAGCCTTTTTTAGCATAAACTTGCATGGTAACATGTTTTATAATTGATTTAACATGAATAACCATGTTGATAGCATTATTTAGCATTTTTTCTAGCATTATTTGGCATTTTGATAACATGTTTTAACATGTTGTTATCATGATTTAACATGTTGCTAGCATGTTTTAGCATGTTTTAACATGAATTAGCATGTTGGTAGCATGATTTAGCATGCTTTAATGCATTCATGTTCATTTCTTCTCTACATCAGTGTCAGTGTTTCTGAAGTTCTGAAACACCTCCATTGTAGTCTGGAGTTTTCCTCCGGGAACGAACATGCCACAATATTCCTAATTTTAATCATTCATACGCAGAATAAAGGGGCGGGGCCTGTTGAGTGAGTTAGTAGTGTGTTGAAACTGACAGTTATGTGAAGGGGCGGGACATTTCCCAAACACGCTGGAAGCACTTGACCAATCACAGCACACTGCTCCAGCCGACCAATCAGAGCACAGAACTTTTCAGAAGGAGGGGCTTCATAGAGAAAGGAACTAAACAGAGCGTTACTGACAGACCGGGAAGAGATGGGCCGCAACAATGGAGAATATGAGAAAAATAATGTTCTAGAGGCCAAAAGCAATATCAGGACTTTGTAAAAGAGCATAATATGTCCTCTTTAGGATGTCAGTGCAGTGCACATGTACCCTGACTCAACTATTCTGACTGAAAACTGAATTACACACTTCAGTTACCGAACCACTCACACACACTCACAAACCACCAGCCTCAAGATC
>JAGHMJ010005366.1:190000-205000 GCA_018749465.1 Paracanthobrama guichenoti
GTACACATGGACAATACACCCATAAACATCATGAAGACGGACTGACGGTATTGAAACATATTCTGACAGCGCAGGAAATATTAAAGCTCGCCGGATGCCAAGAGTCCTGCCCCGGAGGGGAAGGGCGGCCTGCGTTCTGTTCCTTTAGTCTGGAGGATCCTCAGCATCGCTCCGTAGAGGATACCGAGTTTCAAACGTGAAATACCTCGAGTGTGCGTTTGTGTGTGTAACGTCTCACACAGTCCAGTGTGCGCTTCCTGTAGGGAAAACCGTCGGCTTTAATGTCCTGAAACCTGCAGAGTTTATTTTCCCCAGGTGACTCTTTCTTTCTGTCCTTCTATCCATTTGTTTCTGTTCCTCTGTTCCAGAATGACTTTAGCAGTCCAAGAGTTCAGAAGAATTATGTGTTTATGTGTTGTGTGTAGTTGTGTCGTTTCAACACGGCCCTAACAAACACGGATCAAACCGTGAGGGGACACACACCCCGTATTCACATAACACATATTTGGCAGGACACCACTGGGATCTTTGTGTTATAGATTATGTTCAGAATGAAATACTAGTGCACCGCTGGAAAAAACTGCTTAAACCAGCCTAATCTGGTCTGCTGGACTTCCTGCCTTACTAAAAGTCAAGAGGCCCCGCTAAAACTAGCCAACCAGACCGGCTCACAGCAGAAAGCTACCCATACAGACCGTAGTCAGGTTACAATGACACACACATTCCTGTCAAAGACCTAATATGGCACTTATGTATAAATTATTAAAATATCGAATGTATATATAAAATATTTTAACAATTTTAATTTTACATTTTAATAAACATGAGATAACAGTCAAAAAGTTGAAAGTATGAAAAGGTCAATCAATTACGACATAAGAATATGACATAAATCAAACTTGTGAGATAAAAGGTAAAAATTATTAGATAAAAGCCATAATTATGACAAAAAGTCAAAAATAATTAGATTGTGACGTCAGAATATTACAAAACTTATACAATAAAGCCAAACTTATGATATAAAAGCCAAACTTATGAGATAAGTCAAACTTATGAGATAAAAGTCATAAGTATGCGATAAAAGCCAAACTTATGATAAAAGCCATAATTATGATAAAAGCCAAACGTATGAGATAAAAGTCATAAGTATGCGATAAAAGCCATAATTATGAGATAAAAGCCAAACTTATGAGATAAAAGTCATAAGTATGCGATAAAAGCCATAATTATGAGATAAAAGCCAAACTTATGAGATAAAAGCCATAATTATGAGATAAAAGCCATAATTATGAGATAAAAGCCAAACTTATGAGATAAAAGCCATAATTATGAGATAAAAGCCAAACTTATGAGATAAAAGCCAAACTTATGAGATAAAAGCCATAATTATGAGATAAAAGCCAAACTTATGAGATAAAAGCCATAATTATGAGATAAAAGCCAAACTTATGAGATAAAAGCCAAACTTATGAGATAAAAGCCATAATTATGAGATAAAAGCCAAACTTATGAGATAAAAGCCATAATTATGGGATAAAAGCCAAACTTATGAGATAAAAGCCATAATTATGAGATAAAAGCCAAACTTATGAGATAAAAGTCAAAATTATTAGATAAAAGCCATAATTATGAGATAAAAGTCAAAAAAATTATGAGATCAGAAATTACATAACTTATACAATAAAGCCAAACTTATGAGATAAAAGCCAAACTTATGAGATAAAAGCCATAATTATGAGATAAAAAGTCAAACTTATGAGATAAAAGCCAAACTTATGAGATAAAAGCCATAATTATGAGATAAAAGCCAAACTTATGAGATAAAAGCCATAATTATGGGATAAAAGCCAAACTTATGAGATAAAAGCCAAACTTATGAGATAAAAGCCATAAATTATGAGATAAAAGCCAAACTTATGAGATAAAAGCCATAATTATGAGATAAAAGCCAAACTTATGAGATAAAAGCCATAAGTATGAGATAAAAGCCAAACTTATGAGATAAAAGCCATAATTATGGGATAAAAGCCAAACTTATGAGATAAAAGTCATAAGTATGCGATAAAAGCCATAATTATGAGATAAAAGTCAAACTTATGAGATAAAAGCCATAATTATGGGATAAAAGCCAAACTTATGAGATAAAAGTCAAAATTATTAGATAAAAGCCATAATTATGAGATAAAGTCCAATAATTATGACGATAATATTACAAAACTTGAGATATAAAGCCAAACTTATGAGATAAAAGCCAAACTTATGAGATAAAAGTCAAACTTATGAGATAAAAGTCATAAGTATGCGATAAAAGCCAAACTTATGATAAAAGCCATAATATGATAAAAGCCAAACTTATGAGATAAAAGTCATAAGTATGCGATAAAAGCCATAATTATGAGAAAAGCCAAACTTATGAGATAAAAGTCATAAGTATGAGATAAAAGCCATAATTATGCGATAAAAGCCATAATTATGAGATAAAAGCCAAACTTATGAGATAAAAGTCATAATTATGCGATAAAAGCCATAATTATGAGATAAAAGCCAAACTTATGAGATAAAAGTCAAACTTATGAGATAAAAGCCATAATTATGGGATAAAAGCCAAACTTATGAGATAAAAGTCAAACTTATGAGATAAAAGCCATAATTATGGGATAAAAGCCAAACTTATGAGATAAAAGTCATACTTATGCGATAAAAGCCATAATTATGAGATAAAAGCCAAACTTATGAGATAAAAGCCAAACTTATGAGATAAAAGCCATAATTATGGGATAAAGCCAAACTTATGAGATAAAAGTCAAACTTATGAGATAAAAGCCATAATTATGGGATAAAAGCCAAACTTATGAGATAAGTCAAACTTATGAGATAAAAGTCATAAGTATGAGATAAAAGCCAAACTTATGATAAAAGCCATAATATATGATAAAAGCCAAACTTATGAGATAAAAGTCATAAGTATGAGATAAAAGCCATAATTATGAGATAAAAGCCAAACTTATGAGATAAAAGTCATAAGTATGATAAAAGCCATAATTATGAGATAAAAGCCATAATTATGAGATAAAAGCCAAACTTATGAGATAAAAAGTCAAACTTATGAGATAAAAGCCATAATTATGAGATAAAAGCCAAACTTATGAGATAAAAGTCAAACTTATGAGATAAAAGCCATAATTATGGGATAAAAGCCAAACTTATGAGATAAAAAAGTCAAACTTATGAGATAAAAGCCATAATTATGAGATAAAAGCCAAACTTATGGGATAAAAGCCAAACTTATGAGATAAAAGCCATAATTATGAGATAAAAGTCAAACTTATGAGATAAAAGCCATAATTATGAGATAAAAGCCAAACTTATGAGATAAAAGCCATAATTATGAGATAAAAGCCAAACTTATGAGATAAAAGCCATAATTATGAGATAAAAGCCAAACTTATGAGATAAAAGCCATAATTATGAGATAAAAGCCATAATTATGAGATAAAAGCCAAACTTATGAGATAAAAGTCATAAGTATGCGATAAAAGCCATAATTATGAGATAAAAGCCAAACTTATGAGATAAAAGCCATAATTATGAGATAAAAGCCAAACTTATGAGATAAAAGCCAAACTTATGAGATAAAAGCCATACTTATGAGATAAAAGCCATAATTATGAGATAAAAGTCAAACTTATGAGATAAAAGCCATAATTATGAGATAAAAGCCAAACTTATGAGATAAAAGGTAAAATTATGATAAAAAGCCATAATTATGAGAAAAAGTCAAAATTATGAGATAAAAGCCATAATTATGAGATAAAAGCCAAACTTATGAGATAAAAGCCAAACTTATGAGATAAAAGCCATATATTATGAGATAAAAGCCAAAATTATGAGATAAAAGCCAAACTTATGAGATAAAAGCCATACTTATGAGATAAAAGCCATAATTATGAGATAAAAGCCAAACTTATGAGATAAAAGCCATAATTATGAGATAAAAGCCAAACTTATGAGATAAAAGCCATAATTATGAGATAAAAGCCAAACTTATGAGATAAAAGCCAAACTTATGAGATAAAAGCCATAACTTATGAGATAAAAGCCATAATTATGAGATAAAAGTCAAACTTATGATAAAAGCCATAATTATGATAAAAGCCAAACTTATGAGATAAAAGCCAAACTTATGAGATAAAAGCCAAACTTATGAGATAAAAGCCATAATTATGAGATAAAAGCCAAACTTATGAGATAAAAGCCAAACTTATGAGATAAGTCAAACTTATGAGATAAAAGCCATAATTATGATAAAAGCCAAACTTATGATAAAAGCCATAATTATGATAAAAGCCAAACTTATGAGATAAAAGCCAAAATTATGAGATAAAAGTCAAACTTATGAGATAAAAGCCATAATTATGAGATAAAAGCCATAATTATGAGATAAAAGCCATAATTATGAGATAAAAGCCAAACTTATGAGATAAAAGCCAAACTTATGAGATAAAAGCCAAAATTATGATAAAAGACAAACTTATGAGATAAAAGCCAAAATTATGAGATAAAAGCCATAACTTATGACAAAAAGCCAAAATTATGAGAAAAGCCAAACTTATGATATAAAGCCAAACTTATGATAAAAGCCAAACTTATGATATAAAAGCCATAACTTATGAGAAAAGCCAAACTTATGAGATAAAAGCCATAATTATGAGATAAAAGCCAAACTTATGAGATAAAAGCCATAATTATGAGATAAAAGCCATACTTATGAGATAAAAGCCAAACTTATGAGATAAAAGTCAAACTTATGAGATAAAAGCCAAACTTATGAGATAAAAGCCAAACTTATGAGATAAAAGCCATAATTATGATATAAAGCCATAATTATGAGATAAAAGCCAAACTTATGAGATAAAAGCCAAACTTATGATAAAAGCCAAACTTATGAGATAAAAGCCATAATTATGAGATAAAGCCATAAGATAAAAGCCATAATTATGATAAAAGCCAAACTTATGATAAAATTATGAGATAAAAGCCATAATTATGATAAAAGACAAACTTATGAGATAAAAGGTAAAACTTATTAGATAAAAGCCATAATTATGACAAAAAGCCAAAAAATTATGACGTCAGAATAAAGCCAAACTTATATGATAAAGCCAAACTTATGATATAAAAGCCAAACTTATGAGATAAGTCAAACTTATGAGATAAAAGTCATAAGTATGAGATAAAAGCCATAATTATGAGATAAAAGCCAAACTTATGAGATAAAAAGTCATAAAGTATGATAAAAGCCATAATTATGAGATAAAAGTCAAACTTATGAGATAAAAGCCATAATTATGAGATAAAGCCAAACTTATGAGATAAAAGCCATAATTATGAGATAAAAGCCAAACTTATGAGATAAAAGCCAAACTTATGAGATAAAAGCCATAATTATGAGATAAAAGCCAAAATTATGAGATAAAAGCCAAACTTATGAGATAAAAGCCATAATTATGAGATAAAAGCCAAACTTATGAGATAAAAGCCAAACTTATGAGATAAAAGCCAAACTTATGAGATAAAAGCCAAACTTATGAGATAAAAGCCATAACTTATGATAAAAGCCAAACTTATGAGATAAAAGCCAAACTTATGAGATAAAAGCCAAACTTATGAGAAAAGCCAAACTTATGAGATAAAAGCCATAACTTATGATAAAAGCCAAACTTATGATAAAAGCCATAATTATGAACTTATGAGAAAAGCCAAACTTATGAGATAAAAGCCATAATTATGAGTAATAAAAGCCATAATTATGAGATAAAAGCCATAATTATGAGATAAAAGCCATAATTATGAGATAAAAGCCAAACTATGAGATAAAAAGCCATGAGACTTATGAGATAAAAGACAAAATTATGAGATAAAAGCCAAACTTATGAGATAAAAGTCAAACTTATGAGATAAAAGCCAAACTTATGAGATAAAAGCCATAATTATGAGATAAAAGCCATAATTATGAGATAAAAGCCAAACTTATGAGATAAAAGACAAACTTATGATAAAAGTCAAACTTATGAGATAAAAGCCATAATTGTATGATAAAAGCCATAATTATGAGATAAAAGCCAAACTTATGATAAAAGTCAAACTTATGAGATAAAAGCCAAACTTATGATAAAAGCCAAACTTATGAGATAAAAGCCAAACTTATGATAAAAGCCAAACTTATGAGATAAAAGCCATAATTATGAGATAAAAGCCAAACTTATGAGATAAAAGCCAAACTTATGAGATAAAAAAAGCCATAAAAGATAAAATTATGAGATAAAAGCCAAACTTATGATAAAGATGATAAAAGCCATAATTATGAGATAAAAAGCCAAACTTATGATAAAAGTCAAACTTATGAGATATAAGTCAAAATTATGAGATAAAAGCCATAATTATGAGATAAAAGCCAAACTTATGATAAAAGCCAAACTTATGATATAAAAGCCAAACTTATGAGATAAAAGCCAAACTTATGATAAAAGTCAAACTTATGATAAAAGCCATAATTATGATAAAAGCCATAATTATGAGATAAAAGCCATAATTATGAGATAAAAGCCAAACTTATGATAAAAGCCATAATTATGATAAAAGCCAAACTTATGAGATAAAAGCCAAAATTATGAGATAAAGCCAAACTTATGAGATAAAAGCCAAACTTATGAGATAAAAGACATAATTATGAGATAAAAGCCATAATTATGATAAAAGCCAAACTTATGAGATAAAAGACAAACTTATGATAAAAGCAAACTTATGAGATAAAAGCCAACTTATGATAAAAGCCAAACTTATGATAAAAGTCAAACTTATGAGATAAAAGCCATAATTATGATAAAGCCATAATTATGAGATGATAAAAGCCATACTTATGAGATAAAAGCCAAACTTATGATAAAAGTCAAACTTATGAGATAAAAAAGCCAAAATTATTAGATAAAAGCCATAATTATGATAAAAGACAAACTTATAAAAGAGATAAAAGCCAAACTTATGATAAAAGTCAAACTTATGAGATAAAAGCCATAATTATGAGATAAAAGCCATAATTATGAGATAAAAGCCAAACTTATGATAAAAGTCAAACTTATGAGATAAAAGCCAAACTTATGAGATAAAAGCCATAATTATGGGATAAAAGCCAAACTTATGAGATAAAAGCCAAACTTATGAGATAAAAGCCAAACTTATGAGATAAAAGCCAAACTTATGAGATAAAAGTCATAATTATGAGATAAAAGTCATAATTATGAGATAAAAGTCAAACTTATGAGATAAAAGCCAAACTTATGATAAAAAAGCCAAACTTATGAGATAAAAGCCATAAGTATGAGATAAAAGCCAAACTTATGAGATAAAAGCCAAACTTATGAGATAAAAGCCAAACTTATGAGATAAAAGTCATAAGTATGAGATAAAAGTCAAACTTATGAGATAAAAGTCATAAGTATATGAGATAAAAGCCAAACTTATGAGATAAGTCAAACTTATGAGATAAAAGCCAAACTTATGAGATAAAAGCCAAACTTATGAGATAAAAGCCAAACTTATGAGATAAAAGCCATAATTATGAGATAAAAGTCATAAAAGTCATAAGTATGAGATATGAGACTTATGAAAAGCCATAATTATGATAAAAGCCAAACGTATGATAAAAGCCAAACTTATGAGATAAAAGGCCAAAATAATGAGATAAAAAGTCAAACTTATCAGTCGAAAAAGTAAAAATTATGAGATAAAAGCCATAATTATGCGTATGATAAAAATTATGATAAAAAGTCAAACATCAGTCAAAAACTTATGATAAAAGTAATTATGATAAAAGTATGAGATAAAAGCCATAATTATGATAAAAGCCAAACTTATGATAAAAGCCAAACTTATGATAAAAGCCAAACTTATGAGATAAAAGCCATAATTATGAGATAAAAGCCATAATTATGATAAAAGCCAAACTTATGATAAAAGCCAAACTTATGAGATAAAAGCCAAACTTATGAGATAAAAGCCATAATTATGCGATAAAAGTCATAAGTATGAGATAAAAGCCATAATTATGATAAAAGCCAAACGTATGATAAAAGCCAAACTTATGATAAAAGTCATAATTATGAGATAAAGCCATAATTATGAGATAAAAGCCATAATTATGATAAAAGCCAAACTTATGATAAAAGCCAAACTTATGATAAAAGCCATAATTATGAGATAAAAGCCATAATTATGCGATAAAAGTCATAAGTATGAGATAAAAGCCAAATTTATGAGATAAAAGCCATAATTATGAGATAAAAAGGTCAACAATAATTAGATAAAAAAGTCTAACTTATCAGTCAAAAAGTAAAACATTACGAGATAAAAGCCATAATAGGACATAAAAAGTAAAATAATTAGACAAAAGGCAAAATTATGAGATCAAAAATGACTTTTTATGTCACAATTGATTTTGTTAGAATACATAATTGTAATTACATGACAGCTAATTACCATAATTGTCATTATTATGACTTTTTATCTCATAATTTAAACTTTTTACTTTAATCTTGACTTAGTGTCTGATCATTTAGATGTTTTTGTCATCATGACTTTCTGTATCATAATAATTCAGATTTGTTTTCTCACAGTATGTGTCAGAAATGGGCTTTCATGTGTGTCGTAAACTTCGTGTGAGGCGTGGCGTGTAAATGAGCTGATGTCACATCCTGCTCACTGTTGTGTGGTTCATTCGCTCTGTGCTGCATGTGTGTGTTTGTTTGATATATTTAGTGTGCACATGACTGTTGTGTGTGTGTGTGGTTTGCTCTCCATCACTTCTCCCCTGATACAGTTACAAGGTCAGACATTCTCCCTTCCCATCAGCCCCTCCTTCTGGGGCTAAAACCGCCTCTGTGCCCCGCGGAGGGGTAAAGAGAAGCCGAGGGAGCTTTTAGCATGTTACCAGGGGCAATGAGAGCGCAAACAGACATGAGATGGTTTGGGTTTCTCTTGAGGGGCGCCGCGTGACCGAAAATAACAAAAATAAAACCCTGAACACAGACCATGGAGAGCCGAGCTGACTGACGGCCGGTAACCGCTCCAGTTTACACAACTGTGACTCCACACCCACGAATGCTGCTCTGGTTCACGGTGACAGTTGTTCTGTTTTCTTTGCTTAAAGACAGTGTGGAGTTAAAGAGGTTCTATGGCTACTGATGTGTTTGTTTAAAGTTCTATTTTCCCGGGAAAAACACCTGAGCCATGATCGATAAATAAATGCAACATAGCTGAGCCCCCCAGAGCTCTGAAAGAGACACTTCTGAGCTACACAATCCAGGGCAGATCTAAAGAAGTGTGTCACGTAGTGTTCAAGTTTCCTAGTCACACCGATCTGTTTGTGTTTCCCAGATACAGAGTCGTCTTTACTTTTCCTCTGGAGTGTCCGGATCGTCCGCCATGCATCCCTGGCAGAGGCTTCAAAGCCAACACTAATGCTATTACCAGCTCAGTAATGTGTACGTCTCAAAGTTAACACGCTGGAGTTAAGATATCGAGACCCTGCGGAGCGAAACGTCTCAGTTATGCTCGGCGGCGTCTCAAGTTAACCGTCCCGAGTTTAACGTGTGTTCCCAAGGGAAAGGTCGAGTCTTAAGCACGTCTATTAATACACACACATTTAAAGACGGTCACACATGCACAATGATGAAACCCAGACAGCTGTCGATCTGAGATCGATATCATGAAAACACCAAATGCACACAATCGAACAAGTGTTTCTCAGTCTGTGCGTCTTCTTTTTACATTTCTGACAAAGACAGCACACTTTTTAGCAAGGAAATGTACAGTAAATGAGGCGCGTAATTGATTATTCATTGTGTATTCTGTACTGTAAACCCAAATAAGTTGGGCTAACTCAATTTTTTTCTTTTTAAATTATGTTCCCAATTTGAAGTTTTGAGTTTGTAGTACTTATGCATGTTGATTGCTCCTAACTTACTGAGCTAGCTAACTCATACATTCTGATAGTAATTAACTTAAAATATTTAGCTCATTAACATTTTTATTTTGAGTTCTTGCTAATTACTTCACTGTAAACCCTAATAAGTCAAAAACTCAAAAACGTTAAACTCAAAGTTTAAGATTTTTATTTTGTACTTTAAATATTTGAGTACACTAATTTATGCATTTGACTTAAAATGATCAGGTTATCTCAACATAAATATTTTGCTAGTTATAACAAACTAATTCAGAAAATGGCAGTTTGCTAACATGTGAACAGTAGCACGGTATAGCACTTACTGAATGAGTACAGTAACATGTGACTTATCTCAAAGCCAGCCGCATGCGCCGCTCGTCACCGCGATGGCAACTCTCCAAAAACCCACATTAACAGAAACTCTTCTGCATTAGCCTAGCAAAACATTATTCACTACATTAGTCTCCCTTAGCATTAATCTTGCCCCCAAAAAACATTATATAACACTTAATTTGAGCATTTACTCTCCTTTTCAAGTGCCATTGCTGGCATGCTGGGAAATAAAAAATCACAGCCCAGTTTCAGTTCAACTTAAGTTAGTCTAAATTAAAGAAAATCCCTAAAATTCAAGTTTGTCCTACTCAAACCAAATAAGTATTTTGAGCGTTAGGGTTTACAGTGTAAGAAATGCTTGATTTCACAACCTATAGCTTCAGTTGTATACTAATATATGAACCATGCAACTTAAAAGACTTTAATGGTCATTATAACACATGCAACAAAAACAACCCAAGTTGGGTTGAAAATGGACTAACCCAGCGATTGGGTTAAATGTTTGCTTAAAACAACCCAATCGCTGGTTTAAAACAACCCAATCGCTGGGTTAGTCCATTTTCAACCCAACTTGGGTTGTTTTTAACCCAGCATTTTTTGGAGTGTAATACAATTTGAAGGAGTGAATAAAAACGTGTGAGTGAATTCAGACAGCCATTGAGTGTACGCTCGTTATTGCGGTGCATTGTGGGATTGAATGAGTGCACTCGATAACGTCCACTGTGGTTTCGGACGCCACTACAAACGGCCCTATTTAAGGGTATAGGGGCCAATTTCAGATTCAGCCATGTTCTCTGTGTGTGTGTGTGTGTGTGTGTGTGTGTGCAAAGGTAACGAGTGTCTGAAGGTGTGTGTGTGTGTGTGTGTGTGTGTGTGTGTGTGTGTGTGTGTGTGTGAAGGGTTAAATTCCTCCGGTGTCTCGCGGGCCTGCCGTGATAGTCCTGTTTAATGTAAACACTGAAAGAACACACGGACGACAGCATGATTAATGAAGGGGGGAGGGAGAAGAAAAATGTGATGTGTAACAGAGAGGGAGGAGAGGAGAGGCATTACAGGAAAAAGACCAAGCGATGATATACCGTGAATTACAGCGTGTGTGTGAGTTTATTTAAACATTAAGGTCTATGAAACGCACACAGCTCTGATCTCAGTCAGATACGGTAAACACACGGCTGATCTCCTCCACTGAAACACACACACACACACACACACACACACTCCAGCATCCATCACTCACAGAGAGTTGGCCACGAGCGCTTCTCGTGTTTAGCCTGGCTGAGAATCGGACACATCCATCTGGTTTGATTGAAGCAAACATGTTTAAACGCTGGGAAAATATAAAAATACGTCGGCAGGTAAAAGCTGCTCCGCACTCGGGGGGGAAAATGAGCGTTCGCTGGAACTTTATGAGGAGTTTTGTGGAGACATTTATGGTTTGTTACAGAAATATGAAACAAGCTGTAAACACTCATTACGAGGGAGACTATACAAACCAACAAAGAGCGACTGTTCTCTGCTCTTCTGGCTACAGACAACAATCTGGACTTGCTTTGCAAAAAGAAACATAAATCACATTTACATTAATGCACTTACAGTGGAAGTCTATGGGGCTTTGAAAGCAGAAAGGTGAAGTACTTGTGTTGATTCTTCCCCACAAAAAATGTGTTAGATGAGCTGTACAGTGTCTAAATCATTTGGACTACTTTGCCCAGATCCTGGGTGACTGGGTCAGATGTGACAACCCAGCGTTTGGGTAGTTTTTGTGTTACTCAGATCCTGGGTCAGACGTGACAACCCAGCGTTTGGGTAGTTTTGTGTTACCCAGATCCTGGGTCAGACGTGACAACCCAGCGTTTGGGTAGTTTTTGTGTTACTCAGATCCTGGGTCAGACGTGACAACCCAGCGTTTGGGTAGTTTTTGTGTTACTCAGATCCTGGGTCAGACGTGACAACCCAGCGTTTGGGTAGTTTTTGTGTTACCCAGATCCTGGGTCAGACGTGACAACCCAGCGTTTGGGTAGTTTTTGTGTTACTCAGATCCTGAGTCAGACGTGACAACCCAGCGTTTGGGTAGTTTTCGTGTTACCCAGATCCTGGGTCAGACGTGACAACCCAGCGTTTGGGTAGTTTTTGTATAACTCAGATCCTGGGTCAGACGTGACAACCCAGCATTTGGGTAGTTTTTGTATAACTCAGATCCTGGGTCAGACGTGACAACCCAGCATTTGGGTAGTTTTTGTGCTACTCAGATCCCGGGTCAGACGTGACAACCCAGCGTTTGGGTAGTTTTTGTGCTACACAGATCCCGGGTCAGACGTGACAACCCAGCATTTGGGTAGTTTTTGTGCTACTCAGATCCCGGGTCAGACGTGACAACCCAGCGTTTGGGTAGTTTTTGTGTTACCCAGATCCTGGGTCAGACGTGACAACCCAGCGTTTGGGTAGTTTTCGTGTTACCCAGATCCTAGGTCAGACGTGACAACCCAGCGTTTGGGTAGTTTTTGTATAACTCAGATCCTGGGTCAGACGTGACAACCCAGCGTTTGGGTAGTTTTTGTGTTACTCAGATCCTGGGTCAGACGTGACAACCCAGCGTTTGGGTAGTTTTTGTGTTGCCCAGATAGGGGATAGGGAATGATTCAGACAGTGTAAATATAGTGCACTATATAGGGGATAGGGAACGATCAGACAGTGTAAATATAGTGCGCTATATAGGGGATAGGGAACGATCAGACAGTGTAAATATAGTGCGCTATATAGGGGATAGGGAACGATCAGACAGTGTAAATATAGTGCGCTCTATAGGGGATAGGGAACGATTCAGACAGTGTAAATATAGTGCGCTATATAGGGGATAGGGAACGATTCAGACTGTGTAAATATAGTGCGCTATATAGGGGATAGGAGCGATTCAGACAGTGTAAATATAGTGCGCTATATAGGGGATGAGGAGCGATTCAGACAGTGTAAATATAGTGCGCTATAGGGGATAGGGAACGATCAGACAGTGTAAATATAGTGTGCTCTATAGGGGATAGGGAGCGATTCAGACAGTGTAAATATAGCGCTATATAGGGGATAGGAACGATTCAGACAGTGTAAATATAGTGCGCTATATAGGGGATGAGGAACGATTCAGACTGTAAATATAGCGCTCTATATAGGGGATAGGGAACGATTCAGACAGTGTAAATATAGTGCGCTATATAGGGGATAGGGACGATTCAGACTGTGTAAATATAGTGCGCTATATAGGGGATGAGGAACGATTCAGACAGTCTAAATATAGTGCGCTATATAGGGGATAGGAGCGATTCAGACAGTGTAAATATAGCGCTATATAGGGGATAGGAACGATTCAGACAGTCTAAATATAGTGCGCTATATAGGGGATAGGAACGATTCAGACAGTGTAAATATAGCGCTATATAGGGGATAGGGACGATTCAGACTGTGTAAATATAGCGCGCTATATAGGGGATAGGGAACGATTCAGACAGTCTAAATATAGTGCGCTATATAGGGGATAGGGAACGATTCAGACTGTGTAAATATATAGCGCTATATAGGGGATAGGAACGATTCAGACAGTCTAAATATAGTGCGCTATATATGGGGATAGGGACGATTCAGACAGTGTAAATATAGTGCGCTATATAGGGGATGCTATATAGGAGCGATTCAGACAGTCTAAATATAGTGCGCTATATAGGGGAGGGAGGAGCGATTCAGACAGTGTAAATATAGTGCGCTATATGGGGATAGGAGCGATTCAGACAGTGTAAATATAGCGCGCTATATAGGGGATAGGGAACGATTCAGACAGTGTAAATATAGTGCGCTATATAGGGGATAGGGAACGATTCAGACAGTGTAAATATAGCGCTATATGGGGATAGGAACGATTCAGACAGTGTAAATATAGTGCACTATATAGGGGATAGGAACGATTCAGACAGTGTAAATATAGTGCGCTATATAGGGGATGAGACTGCGATTCAGACTGTAAATATAGCGCTCTATATGGGGATAGGAACGATTCAGACAGTGTAAATATAGTGCGCTATATATAGGGATAGGGACGATTCAGACTGTGTAAATATAGCGCTATATAGGGATGAGGGAACGATTCAGACAGTGTAAATATAGTGCACTATATAGGGGATAGGGAACGATTCAGACAGTGTAAATATAGTGCACTATATAGGGGATAGGGAACGATTCAGACAGTGTAAATATAGTGCACTATATAGGGGATAGGGAACGATTCAGACAGTGTAAATATGATTTCCATTGGGGCGAATGAAGTCTGGTTTCACGTCAGTGTCAGTGAACCGCCACATTTCTGGTCCAGAGACACGATAGCACAGACCAGATCATGTGATCGAGTCGCCGCAGACCAGAAAACGTATCAGACCGTTTGAATTCTGCACAGAATGATATTTTAAAGCGATATGGAGGAGATCAGGAGGAGAAATGGTTAGAGATTAGGAGGAAAATGCGGCTTTACCGAGCTCTACGGCTCTGGCCGAGCTGTGAAATAAACCAAATGCTATTGGCTATTTAAAAAAAGGGGAGGAGCTGTTCAATAGGCCCCGCCCTGTCTTCCTGTCAACACTGAGTAATGTTGTTCAAGGCACTTCACTGGACCTTTAACATGTATCCTG
>JAGHMJ010005366.1:212500-230000 GCA_018749465.1 Paracanthobrama guichenoti
TATCTGGCACCAAGATGTTAGCAGCAGATCCTTTAAGTCCTGTAAGTTGCGTGATGGAGCCTCCATGGATCGGACTTGTTTGTTCAGTTCATCCTACAGATGCTCGATTGGATTGAGATCTGGGAAATTTGGAGGCCAAGTCAACACCTCAAACCATTCCTGAAGCATTTGTGCTTTGTGGCAGGAGCATTATCCTGCTGGAAGAGCCACAGCCACCAGGGAATACCGTTTCCATGAAAGGCTGTACATGGTCTGCAACAATGCTTAGGTAGGTGGTACGTGTCAAAGGAACATCCACATGGATGGCAGGACCCAAGGTTTCCCAGCAGAACATTGCCCAAAGCATCACACTGCCTCCACCGGCTTGCCTTCTTCCCATAGTGCATCCTGGTGCCATGTGTTCCCCAGGTAAGCCACGCACACGCACACGGCCATCCACGTGATGTAAAAGAACACATGATTCATCAGACCAGGCCACCTTCTTCCATTGCTCCGTGGTCCAGTTCTGATGCTCACGTGCCACTGTTGGTGCTTTCGGCGGTGGACAGGGGTCAGCATGGGCACCCTGACTGGTCAGCGGCTATGCCGCCCCATACACAACAAACTGAGATGCTCTGTGTATTCTGACACCTTTCTATCAGAACCAGCATTAACTTGAGCAGTTTGAGCTCCAGTAGCTCGTCTGTTTGATCGGACCACACGGGCCAGCCTTCGCTCCCCACGTGCATCAATGAGCCTTGACCGCCCATGACCCTGTGGCCGGTTCTCCACTGTTCCTTCCTTGGAGCACTTTTGATAGATCCTGACCACTGCAGACCGGGAACACCCCACAAGAGCTGCAGTTTTGGAGATGCTCTGACCCAGTCATCTAGCCATCACAATTTGGCCCTTGTCAAACTCGCTCAAATCCTTACGCTTGCCCATTTTTCCCCAGGCGCCTCGCGTTTTTGAAGGAGCGCTCTGAATGCCTGAAGCTGAAAAAAAAAATCAACAGCAGAAAAGCGCCCAACGTCATTTGCGTCCAATCGAATGAATGGAGAGGCGGGCCTTCCATTGTGGTGACGGGTTACCTTAATTAGACTGGCAACACAGCTGATTCGGTGGTTGCCTAGCAACATAAAAAAAAAATGCAGCGCACTGCTCTTTTCTAAATTAAGCCTTTCAAACCTGAAAAACGTGCTCTGTCTGATCTAAGGCTGTAATTGTCACAATCAGCAGCCCATAACTGATTCTCTGATAAGCAGTTTAAATGAGTGCTGTCTGTCACTGCACTGCAAAAATGTATTGTCAGTTTAAAGTAACTCAACATTTTTAACGGTTACTTTAAATTAAACAAACAAACTGTTTCTACAGTGTGATTGTGTCTTTAATCATTCCTGTGCATGATGTGTTTTGAATAGAATGAATATGTTTTCTAAATTATGTCGTTCCATTTTCGCTGGAGGAAAACAGCTGTGGTGTGATGAGGGGTGAGCACAGAGAAAACTGAGGAACACACTGAATAGCGCTGACTAAAAGACGGGAAGGAGCCGAGGCCTCCTGCCATTTGAGTTTTAAAGGGGACTGATGCAATCACAAAGTCGTGTACAGATCACGATTGAGTAAAAATTTAGATAAAAAGGGCCTAGCAACGTCTTCCCGGTCTGTCAGTAACGCTCTGTTTAGTTCCTGTCTCTATGAAGCCCCTCCTTCAGAAAAGCTCTGTGCTCTGATTGGTCGGCTAGAGGAGTGTGTTGTGATTGGTCAAGTGCTTCCAGCGTGTTTGGGAAATGCCCCGCCCTTTCCCATAACTGCCAACACACTACTAACTCACTCAACAGGCCTCGCCCCTTTATTCTGCGTATGAATTATTAAAATGAGGAATATTGTGGCGTGTTCGTTCCCGGAGGAAAACTCCAGGCTACAATGGAGGCGTTTCAGGAGTTCAGAAACACTGACACTGATGTAGAGAAGAACTGGAGCTTTGCAGAGCTTTTTCATGCTGATTTTGTGTTTGTGTAGCTGGAGAGTATGGACGGCGACGGCAGGGTTCTGGTGTTCTTCAAACCTCATCCGTGTGTGGTGTCAGAGGACAACCTGCACCGATCTGTCCTGGTGTCCTCCATGCTGGAGTCTCCCATCAGCACTCTGTACCAGGCCCTGCGGCAGGTCTACGGCCCCGTGCTGCTGCAGGTCAGACTCATGGGACGTGTTTCATGCGCGTGTGAATGTGCTGTTGGTAATGTGTTTTGTGTGTGTTTTCTACTCTCTGCAGGATGATAAATGGAGTCAGTCGTTCGACTCAAAGCTTCAGTCTCTGCTCACAGATCTTGAGGTCGGGCTGGGCTCTGTGCTAAGACACTCAGCACCAAAGGATTCTGGGAAACGGAGTCATGCGGAGTCAGAAGTGTTGAGTGAGTTCTCTCATCTTGTGTTTTTTATACATTTAAAATTCCAATGCGAATAAAGTCCACATGCTGATGCGTGCAGGTATCACGACCCCTCTGGATGAGTTCTGCTTCTGGGCCGATGTCAGTCGCTCTGGACAGCAGAGCAGCGAGAGAGAGCGGGCGGCACACTTCTCTGAGCTCTTCACCACCATTGAGAAGGTACATACACACACATTAAGAGTTTTGATGCTCATGCGCACAGTTGTACATAGGCCTGTCGCGATAGTCAATATATCAACTTATTGTTTCATATATGGACATATGACCTGGACATGAGATATTGCCCATTATGTGTACATATGCCCATTATGTGACTGGCCGGTCTTATTGATTCCAAGCCTCTTTCATTAGTCCATATCGCGATGTGATTTAATTTTACTGACCTGCTTTTGATTTATTAATCCAAAATTTGACAAATGGAAGGGTTTATTTAAATTTAATTTGATTAAAAAAAAATAAATGTTTTATGCCTTTATTTGACCAGAAAAACTAAAATAAACAACACATTTTTTTATCGTAGTTTAGTTTTAGTTAACAACAACAATGTTGGACGTTAGGGGTGGCACGGTTCACTTCAGCATATGATATATAGCTTAAATATCCACAATTTAGGATACAGTATTAAAAAAAAAAAGGTTATATCCTGTAGAAGTTGTTTCCTGGTTCATGTTAATCATGTATTGATCAGAACAATGCACTGTGGCTTTAATTCAGCGTGAGCAACTTTTTGCCCAAACTTCAAAGGCCTGGTTAAATTGTTAAAACTAGAAGCATATCTTAACTTTAATGTTACATTTATCATGTGAACTACTTATACACAGCATGTTATATGCATGTGTGTTTGGGACAGAGGGGACAGTTGGGACAGAGGGGACACGGTCGCATTTGCAGAAGATATATGCTGCCCATCATAAATCAAACGAGACAGACAGGGGTCGGAGGAGAGCACCGGAAAATGTGACAGAATGGACAATATTCATCTGTATTTGCAATACACGCCTCCCGCTCTCCATACGCACTGCTTGTGCGTGCGGTGTGACGCTGGCGCATCCTCCAAATCCAGGAAGCCTTTCTTATCTAGCCCACTTGCCATTTCTACACGTGACGTGACCTGCAGCACTCCACTTTTACTATCTTTTACTGTATGTCCACACACACCTCTTATTTCGCGCGAGGACAGCCACTGTCTGAGGTAACACACGGGCACGAGGCTACACTGCGCATGCGGCGAACCGAGCGGTTCGGATGTTTTTTCATGTACCGTGCCACCCTTAGTGGACATCTAGTATTATTATTATTAACTTAAACTTATTTTATTTCAGTTAGTTGTCAATGCATAATTTTTTGTTTTTAAGTTTTTCATCCAATATTTATACTTTATTTACTAAACATTTGAATAGTTTTAGTTAACAATAACGCAGTGTCCATGAATTTACATCAATCCAGTCAGTTTAAGCTGTTTTATAATCATGCATTTCTTGCTTAAAACCAGGAGCATTTAACCCTACATGCACTGTGAATCGTGTGTTTGTTTCAGGACTACAGTAATCTGGATAGTTTCAGTCTGCTGGAGGTACTGGACCTGATCGAGAGCACACGTGAGACCGTAGATGATGTGTGGAAGCAGAATGAGCACGCCCCCTATCCCGAGACACGCATGATCAGACTCATGGATGTCATAGGTGCACATCAAGTGTTAATAAGTAATAATGATGCTTGACTTGATAATATATAAGTACTAATGACGTTCCTGATGTATATGTGTTGACAGGCGGAGCTCTCGGCAGGTTTGTACAGAGGAAGTTGAATGCGCTGCACTTGTGGGATGATCCTTATTTCACAGTCAGGGAGGGGCTTAAAGGGGGTGTGGCTGTCTGTGAGCAGTGGGTGGCGGCCTGTGAACACCTGACTGGTCAGGTCTGGAAACGATACTCCCCTCATCCGTGGAGCGGAGAGAAGCACCGCCCACAGGGGCTACAGAGCCTCGGCCGGCGATTGGAGGAGGTCGGGCCGCACACCTATCGGTCTTTGCTGTATAATCTGGTGCGTGTATCTCATAGCGTGTGTGTGTGTGTTGTAGGTGGTGCAGGTGCGATCTGTGTGTGAGAAACTGCAGCGCTTGTTATCCGGAGGGAAACAGCAGGTTTCAGCCACACGTGTGTATCAGCCTTTCACGGGACTCAACCCGATACACTACAACCCTTATACTGAGGTACACACATGCACAAAACCTTCACTATTGTATTTCCATCAAAATGATTATTAGATATATCTATATGTGTGTGTGTGTTTAGCCCTTATGGAGAGCCGCAGTGTCTCAGTTTGATCGACTCATCACTCCAGCAGAACAGGAAGCAGCTGGAAAGCTCAAGACCTTCATAATAGATGCACAGGACAGTCCGCAGCAGGTACACACACACACACACACTCACACTAGTCCTGTGTATCCAGGCTTTTTGTCCATGTTACAGTTTACTCTAGTCAAGAACCAGACTATTGATTATTGCAAATAACCAGCCTTGGTGAGCAGAAGAGACTCTTTCAGAAACATTATAAAATCATACCAGCCCCAAACTTTTGAACGGTAGTGTTTTAGAAGAACCGTGAGACATTGTGAATTTTCCTCCTTCAAAAAATGAAGTACTGATGATTTCCCAGACCTCAGAAAGCACAGCTAAATATCTCATATACATTTCTCAAACAAAACTCAGATTGTTAACCTTGTGTGCTTGATGTTTGACCCCAGCTTCATAATAAACTCGCAGACATGCACATTTTCCTACTGCCGTTTCAGCTGCTGCAGGCGTTTCAGAAACACAGAGATCTGATCAAACGACCCACAATCAGCAAAGAACTGCAGCCTGAGAGAGAAACGCTCCTCACACGATTGCTGGACTACAACAAGGGTCAGATCACACACACACACACACACACTGAGCAATATATCCCCGGTTCACTGAATACTGTCTACATAGGCAGCTACCTTCTGAGACCGTATCCTACCTGAAACCGAGCCACATAAATGACTGATTTGAAACACTCAAATCGTGACCAAATCTACGTTATGACGCTCACTAGAGTTTAATACATAGCTAAATTTTCACAAATGATGAAGGCCATCTAGATTCAGAACTGCCATCCTATGAGAAGAGCTGTCCATGCTAGCTGTGTTGTTGTGCAGGACTGCGGGCTGATTTTGAGAGCCGTTGTCATGGCGCTCCAGGAGAGAAAACCGGTCCTCTTGCAGGAAGAAACCTTCCTGAGGTCGTCAACAATATCGTGTGGGTCAGACAGCTGCTGCTTAAGGTGCGTACACACGGACGATTTTCATGAGCTTATACGGCATTAATTAATAGACAACATTTAAATGAGCCATTTGAGACACTACATGCAGAACCATTGCGTTTTTCATTCAGGAATCGCCACTTTTAGCTGCACTTACACCAGACTTTACAGAGAAACCTGGTTTTTACAGAGAGGTTTGTTCATGTATCATTTGCCTGATTTATTTTTAAAATGCATTTCCAAAAACATGGCGTAAATATATATATTTTCTGGTATTTCTTCTGGTTTATAAAGTGATAAATATCCAAAAAACCCTCCGTAACCCCTTTAAAGGTGCCCTGCCACACGTATTTCATTACTTTTGTGGTAATGTCTGAAGTTCTACCATGGACTCCAAGTGCCTTGGTTACCTTGTTTCAAGCCATTCTAGTGTGGTATAGAAAGCCTGCAGGAAGACTGGCCTGCGCCAGTTCTCATTAATATTCACTGAGCTAAGCTGCTTGACTCTGGCTAGCCAATGAGAGCCTGGCTGTCAGCATCCTTTACCCAGTGCAACAAGTAAAGGAACTTTATTTACTATCGTCTGGCTTCTTCAGGTGTATTGCCATTTATATATATGACGTTCAGCCATCCTTGCTGTATACGAAAAGCTAAGTATGCACTGAGCTAGACGAATTCTGTGGAACTCTCAACTGGGCAAGCTCATGAATAGTAATGAGCTCAGGAAACACCACGTCAGACTGACCAGCTTTTGTAAAAGGCCTGATTTCTCCGCTTATTTCTTTTCAGTGGCTAGAGCTGACAGACGAGGCAGCAGTTCATTTTCACATTCACGACATAACACAAACACATATGGACCTAACATATTTCAAAAAATACAAGTAAAAAACGCACCTTTAATATGTCAACAAAATAAAACAAGAATTTTGAACCTGGCTTTATCTAATGTTCTGATTCCTGTGCTGGACATTTATGCAATTTAGTGCATATTTAATTAGATAATGCATAATTTGCATATTTAAGCAACAAAGTCTTAATGCACTGTGATTAAGCAACTGTTAAAAGTATGGTGATATCTAACAAGTTAATTATTTTGACCCCATTCACCTGTAGTGTCATGCATTAAAGGTGAAGTATGTAAGATTTGTAATGTTAAAATACCAGTTTAATGTTTATTGACTACTATTAGTATGCCATTCATGGGTTTATCTCCCCGGAAGTGTGAACATCGAGCCTCCCGGGCACCATCAAATCACTGAGAGCGTCCGCTCAGATCTGTCAATCACTTTCCAGCTCAGCCAATAGCGTGAGTTAGGGGGCGTGGCTACTGTAGCAGGCGGAGCCAGAGGGTTATTTTTGGACAAAATTTAATGTATTTTTCCATGTAATGAACGATTCATTACATAGAAAAAGACATTACATTTTGTCCAAAAATCATTGCATTTAGACCTTCAAAGATTAAACAGGTCATGGATGTGTCAACGTGAACGGGGAACTGCGATGCTACGCGCTAACATGGACGCTTCAATACAGCATCATCATGCACGCATTCAGAAAGACAAATGTACCAGTTTATAATGTTTACTCATCCTCAGACAGTTGTGGCGCGTCATGTCAGAAAATGCTGGTTGAGTTTATTATAAGCGAGACGCTTGTGTTCGCTCTACACAAGAGTGTTAGCCTACTCAACTGCTTACTCATGACACATAGCAACACAGCTAAATGCATGTTGGACCGTTACTGAAAGCCTGTTGGGACATGCCTTCATAAGCACCCATACCTGTAATTCCGCTAGGCCACTAGTGTCGCAGAAACTACATACTTCACTTTTAAATAAATTGATAAAGATCATTAAAGTGGTGAAGCACTTGAATTGGTCACTAGTTATAGCAGTGAAGTCTGTGTGTGTGTGTGTAGGTGGAGGACTCTCTGAAGATGGCAGACGCGTTGCTCTCTGACCTGTCTGGGTTTCGGTCACTGATCCGTTTCTCTGATGAGCTGCAGGAGCAGCTGAGGTCGTACGAGCAGGAGCAGTTTGAAGACTGGACCAGAGACCTGCTGTCAGGACTCTCCGATCCCAAATCTGGAATTAGGTTAACACACACACAAACGACAAACATGTAGACATACTTTTAAGGGCACTTCATAGACTTCCATTGCTCTTAACTTACCAATATAAAGCCTACTGCATTGTGTGTGATATGCAAGTTTCTGCATTAAAAAAACAACTTTACCGAAAAACCTGTTGTACACAATCTACTACAGTCCTTCTGTCTGCCTTAATAGTTTAGACTTTTTTTAGCAAGTAAAAGGCCTTTTAGTATAATTGTAAAGGTGACCACCCTCAGCTCATGGTTCACATGTATAGTTTGCAGGCCAGTAATCGTGTCATGGAGTTGGATCACATGGATGGTAAACTGAAGATCCAGTACTCGGACCGGCTGGTGAGTTTACTCAGAGAAGTGCGACAGCTGTCCGCTCTGGGCTTCACCATCCCTGCTAAGATCCAGCAGGCGGCAAACACCGCAGAGAAGTTCTACCGACAGGCCATCATCCTCAAACAGGTGTGTGAACACACATATACATACAGGTGTTTTTGGTACCAGTACTAACTCAACGAGTGACATTTCTAGACAATATTCTGTTCTCTCTCTCAGGTTAGGACGTTAGATTTGTTTATGTGAATCAGTTTATTCATATCTCTGAAGTTTATCCATTCAGTTAAAAGATACTGCCCTCTTACATAGTTTAATTGTAGCAAGTTACTCTTTGTTAGTAGTTTGAGTAGTTCATCAACTTAATTATTTTAATTCGCTTGTAGTTTAGCTTCCCCCATGCTGTATTTTTATGTCAGATATTGTGTTGCATGTAGACACGTGTATTTGTGCATTTAACAGGTGGCTCATTTCTACAACACCATCGATCAGCAGATGATACCTTCTCAACGACCCATGATGCTCGGCTGTGCTCTGGCCTTTGAGCAGGTCATCAAGGTGCTGAGAACATTTCCTACTGCCATCAAACTACACTCACCTAAAGGATTATTAGGAACACCATACTAATACTGAGTTTGACCCCCTTTCACCTTCAGAACTGCTTTAATTCTACGTGGCATTGATTCAACAAGGTGCTGAAAGCATTCTTTAGAAATGTTGGCCCATATTGATAGGATAGCATCTTGCAGTTGATGGAGATTTGTGGGATGCACATCCAGGGCACGAAGCTCCTGTTCCACCACATCCCAAAGATGCTCTATTGGGTTGAGATCTGGTGACTGTGGGGGCCATTTTAGTACAGTGAACTCATTGTCATGTTCAAGAAACCAATTTGAAATGATTCAAGCTTTGTGACATGGTGCATTATCCTGCTGGAAGTAGCCATCAGAGAATGGGTACATGGTGGTCATAAAGGGATGGACATGGTCAGAAACAATGCTCAGGTAGGCTGTGGCATTTAAACGATGCCCAATTGGCACTAAGGGGCCTAAAGTGTGCCAGTAAAACATCCCCCACACCATTACACCACCACCACCAGCCTGCACAGTGGTAACAAGGCATGATGGATCCATGTTCTCATTCTGTTTACGCCAAATTCTGACTCTACCATCTGAATGTCTCAACAGAAATCGAGACTCATCAGACCAGGCAACATTTTTCTGTCCAATTTTGGTGAGCTTGTGCAAATTGTAGCCTCTTTTTCCTATTTGTAGTGGAGATGAGTGGTACCCGGTGGGGTCTTCTGCTGTTGTAGCCCATCCGCCTCAAGGTTGTGCGTGTTGTGGCTTCACAAATGCTTTGCTGCATACCTCGGTTGTAACGAGTGGTTATTTCAGTCAAAGTTGCTCTTCTATCAGCTTGAATCAGTCGGCCCATTCTCCTCTGACCTCTAGCATCAGCAAGGCATTTTCTCCCACAGGACTGCCGCATACTGGATGTTTTTCCCTTTTCACACCATTCTTTGTAAACCCTAGAAATGGTTGTGCGTGAAAATCCCAGTAACTGAGCAGATTGTGAAATACTCAGACCGGCCCGTCTGGCACCAACAACCATGCCACGCTCAGAATTGCTTAAATCACCTTTCTTTCCCATTCTGACATTCAGTTTGGAGTTCAGGAGATTGTCTTGACCAGGACCACACCCCTAAATGCATTGAAGCAACTGCCATGTGATTGGTGGATTAGATAATTGCATTAATGAGAAATTGAACAGGTGTTCCTAATAATCCTTTAGGTGAGTGTATTTTATAGTATTTTACAATATTTTGTTTTTGAGGGAAGTCTCTTCCGCTCACCCAAGCTGCATTTATTTAAAGGTGCACTATGTAAAATATTTTCAGTAAAATATCCAAAAGCCACTACTAGTGTTAGTATATATATATATATATATATATATATATATATATATATATATATATATATATATATATATATATATATATATATATATATATATATATATATATATATTTTTTTTTTTTTTTGTTCAGTTGAGTACTTAGAATATCCCAAATGTTTTCAACTATTTGTAAATCGTGAGATATTGCTATTTTACCCAATGAACCGGGACGTGTGAGGGCGTGGCCTGTCGATGACATCATATCTCCTGATCTGTCCTTCTATCCGTGCAGACGTGTTTTCTCTCTGCTCCCGCTGTGCTCTAGCGCTGTTTTGTTTTGTCTAGTGTTTCGTCTCTTCTCTTTCTCTCTGACTGCTGCTTTGCTGGACTCCTGAAAATACTGAAATGGAATTGATTAACTGGTCAATCAGCGCGATCGACAAGATTTTCTCACTAAGGAAGGGTGCCCCGGGAGAACCCACCTGCCCGGACGGGACCTTTGCCGCAGGGTACGTGAGGGACGCATGGAACAACTGGCAAGTCCTGTGCCTGGAGGCTCTGTCCGTGGAGGATGCGGAAGATTTATACATGATTGGATTATTGATGGCGGGGTTCCTATTCTTTGGCTTTGGGATTGCCCTGACCTATCGGAAGATTGGTAAGACAGCTGCAAGCAAATTCACCCAGCCGCTGTCTGTGGAAATTAAGGAATGCTTCGGGGTTGTGTGTGACCGTCTGAAGGAATTAGATCAGAGAGTGATAGGAATTGAGGAACTGAACCGTAACAACGCAGTCCGGACTGCGGATACGCAGGGTAGAGTGGGCTCCATCGGGGGTCAGATCGGTGAACTTTTACGGACTGTAACCGGTCTGGCCATGAGGCTGGACGTAATGTCTAATCCCCACTTGGTCCCTTTCTCTCGGTTGGGAGTCCAGCAGGGCAGCCGGGCAGCTGTCTTATCTCCCTTCACAATACCTCACTACTACCGTCTGCCTGTTATCTATCTCCTCCCCCAGTCCATACAAAAAATCCCATCACGTGACCACTTGTACTGTGTCATGTTTATGTTTATGTTTTGTTGTGTGTTTTGCTATGTAATGCTTGCTAAACTGCATTCTTGTATTTCTGGAGAGCGTGTGGCGGCGCCTGACTAGTCGGCTGCGGCCCGGAGGCTTGCTCCAAACTCATTTCGTTACACTGTACTTGTACATGTGTAATGACAAATAAAATATTCAATTCAATTCAATTCATCTGCGTTCGGTTTGCGGTGTTATTCTGCAGAAGCGCTTTACTCTCACTGCAGTGTGAACGAGTGTCACAGCAGCCGCGAGCGAACGCACAGAGTAACGTCATCACATCATTCTCAACACGCTCAGATGTGTCTAATATGATCAACAGAGCTGCGTCACCTCATACTCATGATAAAGCGGAAATGGCGCCGGCGACTGTGGCGTAATAAAAGTCCCGCTGCTTGCGAGGCGTGTGTTGCGTTCATCTTACTAACAATCGCTCCAGCGGCCTCGCTTAGCTCCACAACACTCGGCCCCGCTCTGCTTCACACTACAGTAACGTTAATAATCACATCATGAACATGATCTCTGCCCGAGTCCTATCCCGATTCTTTCCCACCGGCTGTGAGGTGAACACATGTCCCAGGATTCTGTGCTCAAGCTTGGTGTCATCAAACTATCAAACATATGATGATTTGATCAAGAAACGTTTATGATTATTATCAATGTTGAAAACAGTTGTGCTGCTTCATATTTCTGTGGAAACTGTGATATGTTAATTTGAGATATAAATCTTTTGTAACATTATAAATGTCTTTACTGTCACTTTTGATCAGTTTAATGTGTCCTTGATGAATAAAAGCATTAATTTCATTAAAAAAACACAATTTTTACTAGGGTTGGGTATAGATAGAATTTTAACGATTTCCGATTCCGATTATGTTTATCAATTCCCATTTTGATTCCAATAAGGTAAAAAAAAAACGTAGATATCATTCACATTTTTTCAAAGTCAAAGCAAAGAACAAAAATCAACAGGCTAAAGAACATTTACACAAGGAACTAAAAAAAAATACCATAGCAAAAACAACTAGCCTAACTAATATACATTTCAAACATTATTAAAGACGAATAAACACTCAAAAAAAGAACAAATGAGCAATCCCACAAAAAACAACTCCATTACGTTACAAAAGTTATTGAGTCAAGAACAGCGAGTGAATTCTTCGTCTTCGAAATGTTCTCTTTGTCTTTTGTTGTTTGATTAACGGTAGGTTTATTAGGCTGCTGTCACTTTAAGATCTGCACGGATCCATATACATGCATTTTCTACGTTCACTTAAACGGCTGTTTACACAAGGATATTTTGACATTTTTGTGTGTGTTTGTCTAAGTGCAAACAGACGTGGAAGAAAAATCTGTATTCGCAGTATAGCTCCGTTTCCACCGAAATCACCTGGAACAATTTATCCCAGGAACTCTTTTTCCCTCCAGACCTGCTGCTGTCTGCGTTTCCATCGCGGTCTAAAGTACCGTGAAGATTAGTCCGGTGACGTAGGACTGCGCATCGACTTTTCAGTTCCCACTGGATTTCGTCCTTTGCAAATAAAATGAATAAAGCCTGAACCTCGTCATCGGTCCATCTGTCGTATTTTTCACTCCATTGTTGATTCGAATAGCAAACAACTCTTACTGCATGCACCACAACAGACTTTTCAAAAATAGTGGTTGAAATAAAATGCTGCGTCGAGTCGACCAATTAAAATGCTGCGTGAGCTCAACCAATCAGCATGTTCATGTTCAAGTCCCATCCTGAACTTTCGCGAGCAGGGCTGCTTTGAGGGGGAAATATTTACCCGGAACTTCATTTAGACCCTGCAGTCGAGTACCACCCCAAAGGTTCCTGGGAAAATTCCTGTGGTGGAAACGCGGCTTAAGAGAGGTGGCTTTCTGTGTGCGCGCTTTGGATGTGTGCGCAGCACAGAAAACAGCTGTGTCATATTAAAATGCACACAAAAAAAATTACATTTTAATTTTATAATGAGTATCCGATTCCTGGCCTTAAATATCCGATTCCAGTATTGGAATTGATTTTCGATTCCCAACCTGAATTCTTACTGACCCCAAACTTTTAAACGGTAGTGTATTTTGCATGATAAATGAGTACAGGCAGTGTTTTGAGCGTCATAGTATAATAAACCGGTCACTTTGTCGCATAAAGACTGTGCTTCATCTTTCCGTCTGTTGTACAATAGAACCCGCGGTCTCAATCTCGGGAGGAAGGCGGAAAACTCCAGATCACGTGGGAGAATCCTAAAGAGCTGGAGCAGTACATCAGTAAACTGCAGAGTGCCGCAGAGAGACTCTCCACGGAGAACCGCAAACTCAGGAAGTGGCACACCGACTTCACTGACAAGGTGATCTCGCTCTTTCCTCTTCCTCAGGTCTTCAGCCTGACCTCGAACGCGCACGTTTGGAGCATCAAGGCACAAATGAACATGGAAGAGCTGGCTGACTGGCTTTGTGCGTGTGTTTTATAGGTGGTGTGTCTGATGGGAGTGGATCTCTTGCGTCAGCAGCAAAGATGGAAAGATGGTCTTCAGGATCTCAGGACTGGATTTGCCACACTGGAGTCTCAGGTGATCATGATTCTCCCGTCTCTGAACTGTCTCACTGTCTGCAGAGCGGCTCGCTTCACAGTAAATGCTGCCCCCACACAAACTGATCCCTGAGGTTTAGGTCGCTTATATTGTGCATTTGGGAACACAACATGCGGCAACAATCTTCCCAAAGTCGAAAAGTGCTTATAAACCGGCTGTTGTCAACAAAAGAGACGTTTAAGGGCTTCTTTAAATATTACTATTGATTTATTATTTGAGTGATTTTGTGTAATATTTTATATAATAATAATAATATGAATATGAAGAAAAAATCTCCAGGTTGCTGTGCTTGTTTGTAGGGTTGCAATGTAAAATAAAATGTAAAAAAAAAAAAACGTGGCATAATGGTGCCTAAAAATGCTGTTTATGTAGGCAGTTCACTGTGTTTCAGTGATTCTATCAGCATCCTTAAACGTGTGTGTGTGTGTGTGTGTGTGTGTGTGTTCAGGGGTTTCGTACAGGAGACATGAGGGCCTGGCGTCAGCACTGGAACCATCAGCTGTATAAAGCTCTGGAGCATCAGTATCAGGTGGGACTGGAGGCCCTCAACAAGAACCTGCCGGAGATTAACATCGACCTCATCTTCAAGTAAGAGCCTCTTTCCTCTTGATGGGTTTTAAAGGACTGGTTCATGCAAAATACATGTAATATCTTGTGTTTCTTCAGGCAGGGGCGGCTGCAGTTCCGTCCTGCGTTTGAAGAGGTCAGGGCAAAGTACTACCGCGAGATGAAGCGGTTCATCTGCATCCCGAACCAGTTTAAGGGCGTGAGCGAGACGGGAGAGGAGCCCATATTCACCTGCATGATCGAACGCAACGCCAGCGGCTTCTTGACCATCTTCAGCAAAGCTGAACTCCTCTTCAGTCGACTCACACAAGTGCTGGACAAGTTTAAGGTATTCTACTAGTCAGCTGTCTAACTAGGTAACGTCATGGATGCACCAATTAAACAAATTTTAAGATTTTAGCTACCATACGTAATGCTTTTATTAGTCAAGGATGCATTAAATTGATCAAAAGTCACAGTTAAGACATTTATAACATTTCAAACTGTTTTATTTAAACAAATGCTGTTCTTTTGAACTTCAAAGAATCCTGAAAAAATAAAATGTATCACGGTTTCCACAGACATATGAACTGTTTTCAACACTGATAATAATCATAAATGTGTGTTGAGCATCAGATCCTCATATGAGAGTGATTCCTGAAGGATCATGTGACGCTGAAGACTGGAGTAATGATGATAAATTCAGCTGTGATCACAGGAATAAATCACACTTCACT
The DNA here is from genome assembly GCA_018749465.1 of Paracanthobrama guichenoti. Classification (NCBI taxonomy): domain Eukaryota; kingdom Metazoa; phylum Chordata; class Actinopteri; order Cypriniformes; family Gobionidae; genus Paracanthobrama; species Paracanthobrama guichenoti. Next base: position 227,503 of record JAGHMJ010005366.1, read on the forward strand.
GTATACTCACATAGAAAACACTTATTTTAAATTATAATAATATTTCACAATTTTTACTGTGTTTTTGATCAAATGAATGCAGCCTTAGTGAGCAGAAGAGACTTCCGGTTCAAACTCTTGAACTGTACGGTATATCCTTCAAGGATAAAGCTATCCCAGAATACATTGCGATATTCTCTTAAAAGTGTTAGTTGAGAGAAATGTTGATTGTAATAAAGTTCTGGACAATTAATGTATGCACGGTGGATTCCAATTGTATTAGAATATTAGAACATGGTGGGAATTTCTGCACATAAAGGTCATGAACTGAGGTCACTTCTATAGTGATGTTCTAGAAAACACCCACCCACACACATTTAACCAGATCCCCTGTTTATTAGACATTACCTGCAGCTTAAAACCGAGTGAACTGCCCACCCAGACATCTATGAATGCACCCAAAATGCAGTCTAGATCAGATATATTTTTTTTAAAAGATATAGCAAGTGTTAGCATCTATTTATTGTGTTTTAGCATTTACAAACTTCCATTCTTGAAATGCTGTCTGCTTTCAGTTGTGGTTTAGACCAGCGCACACTATGCCAAAGGTTCTTGTGATGCTTTAATACTGTCATGGGGAATCCCAGCCCACTCGCACTCAAGCTCACTTCTGATTTCTGCCGCCCACACAGGGGAAACGGGCTGAGCGGCTTCCTCTTTAGCAGCACGGCTGGGATCTGAGATTTGTGCGTCTGCTAACAGCAGATGTCCGATCAGTGGGCAGGTGCTGCTTTAATTAGCCATATAAAACTCTCCGTTCACTGACGATGATCCATCATCGTAGTTTCATTAACTTGCTAAATCAGACAAGTTGCCTACTGTATGCAAAATTATTAAGTAGCGTGTTCTTTCCAAATCTGAAATGACAGCTCAGCGCTTCGCTCATTTCATCACTTCCTAAGAAATCGACCTAATAAAAGCTTTTGTATAAATGTGCACGTGGTTTATTTCAGTTTTGCTCGATTGGAGTTTTTTATGTGGCTAATAGCACAAGGGGAGGTTTGCAACCTAAATTTTGAGAATTCCAACATGCAACAAAATAACGCATAATCTACACTAAATGAGTTTAGAATCTGAATGAATAGGTTTCTTCAACTTTTGACCCTTTTGAAAATAAAATCTATCATCATAAAAGTGCATCTGTCATCATAAAAGTGCATCCATCCGTCATAAAAGTGCATCTGTCATCATAAAAGTGCATCCATCCGTCATAAAAGTGCATCTGTCATCATAAAAGTGCATCCATCCGTCATAAAAGTGCATCTGTCATCATAAAAGTGCATCCATCATCATCTATCATCATAAAAGTGCATCCATCCGCATCCATCATCATCTATCAAAGTGCATCCATCCATCATAAAAGTGCATCTATCATCATAAAAGTGCATCCATCATCATCTATCCATCATCATAAAAGTGCATCTATCATCATAAAAGTGCATCCATCATCATCTATCATCATAAAAGTGCATCCATCCGTCATAAAAGTGCATCCATCATCTATCATCATAAAAGTGCATCCATCCGTCATAAAAGTGCATCCATCCATCATAAAAGTGCATCCATCCATCATCAAAAGGTCATCTATCATCATAAAAGTGCATCTATCCATTATAAAAGTGCATCTATCATCATCTATCATCATAAAAGTGCATCTATCCATTATAAAAGTGCATCTATCATCCATCCGTCATAAAAATGCATCTATCATCATAAAAGTGCATCTATCATCATAAAAGTGCATCTATCATCATAAAAGTGCATCCATCTATCATCATAAAAGTGCATCTATCATCATAAAAGTGCATCCATCTATCATCATAAAAGTGCATCCATCCATCATAAAAGTGCATCTATCATCATAAAAGTGCATCCATCTATCATCATAAAAGTGCATCTATCATCATAAAAGTGCATCTATCATCATAAAAGTGCATCCATCCATCATAAAAGTGCATCTATCATCATAAAAGTGCATCCATCTATCATCATAAAAGTGCATCTATCCATAAAATCTATCATCATAAAAGTGCATCTATCATCATAAAAGTGCATCCATCTATCATCATAAAAGTGCATCTATCATCATAAAAGTGCATCCATCCATTATCATCATCATCTGTCAAAAGAAAAGTGCATCCATCTATCATCATAAAAGTGCATCTATCCATTATAAAAGTGCATCTATCCATTATAAAAGTGCATCCATCTGTCAGAAAAGTGCATCCATCCGTCATAACAGTGCATCTATACGTAATTAGTCACATACATAATTTCCCTGACGTCTGCGACCAACCGGTTATGACCCACTGATTTGATTTTTAACATAGCTCATAACAGACAAGAGAGTTTGTAGCTAAAATTTCACAAGTTAAGTGAAAATTGGTGTAAGAAACTCTCTTGGGTGAATTTGAATTCAGAATCTGAATGAATTCATGCATGTGATCTATAACATCAAG
>JAGHMJ010005366.1:240000-265000 GCA_018749465.1 Paracanthobrama guichenoti
CTTTATCATCGCTGAAGTGAACGACGATGTGATCGCAAACGGACAGTCAAGTGAACATGACACACGAGCACATTCAAGCAAAAGCCAGCGTATATTAGTTCTGTGAAACAAAACCAATGTTACTCGCCTATCGAGAAGAAATAAAGCAACCTCTCCAGCTGGAAAGCTGACACTTCTTTCCTGATCGTAAGCCTTCTTTTCTTCCACGTTTGTTTTTTTTTATCTGCCATCTCTCTCTTTCTGTCGTCGCTCGGCTAATGTCCGTCCTGTGTCGTGTCTTTTGAATAATGACGTGCACTGAGCGCTCTTCTCCCCGTCATTAGTTGACACGCCCCTTACTGCTGATTGGCTATACGTTTGTTTTGGTACTCAGCCCGAGACACTTCTCTAAAGCATTTTTGGAATACCACTTACCCCACCTTTAAGGAAAAGAACCCCACTTTTCAAACCAAAAAACATTTTTGACCACATGACAATTGAGTACCAACGATTCTTGTTCAAATAATACGGACAAATCTCATTCCCATTGTTATAGTATGATAATGGGGGAAATTATACATTATGCGTTGTGATAGTATTTGTAATGCCTTTAATATATGCTAATTTATCTATTTATTTATTTCAAATCATTGTTTGTGGACAGGATGATTTATATTTAAATATAAGAAAGTATAATGAGAATTAAATTAGGGATGCGCCGATTCGATACTCAGTATCGGTATCGGCTCCAGTCCGCCATTATTTGCCGGATCGGGTATCGGTCAGACGGGACCACGTATAATATTCTGTGTTATTGTTAAGAGTGCCCCACAAAAGGCATCATCAACGCTTCATGCACTATATTATAAGTGTTCTGAAGCCATCCCATAGTTTAATGTGAGGTACAGATGAATATTTAAGTCATTAAACTCAAGTTCACGTGAACGCTTCTCTCTCCACTGCGGCTCTGTCACTCTCAGTTCAGCTTTAAACTGTGTGTCACGATCTGCAGTTGACGCTCTATGGTTCCGCATAACATGGCTGGAGGTTAATGCGGTTTCTAAATCGGGTGACTTTCTCCCGGGTGTGTGTTAGATCACAGCACTGAACTAGAGATGGTATTGTTCCTCACACGCACCGTAACAGGAATTTTAAACGGCTCAATAAAATACTGCATAGATACACTACGCATCGATATCTCCTCCCTTTGTGTTTTGAGCTTCTCAATGCAGACGGAGCGCGGCGCTGTGACTCGTGTTGCTTCATGCTCATCATCCTGCACACGGGATGTGCATACGCGCTTTGTGCAGCTCTCTATCGGAGCCGTTCGTATTATAATACTTTGCGCTATGAAAGATTATTAATAGCCTTTCTTGTTCTGCTCTATCTATAATATGTTGCTGCCTCATTAAAAAAATCTGGCCATACATTTAAAATAAATGTCTTTTTCAGGCCCTATTTCTATAAATATATTTACTTGTTTTTCATGGATGTATTTATCAATGTGTAACATTTTACCAGATTTAGTGCTACACTTATTCACTTTTATTTGTTCCCCACTAAATGTTATTTTTTCCACTAAATGTTTATGTTTTATACAGTTATTGTGCACTCATGATTTTTCTAGAGTAACTTTTGCTGCTGAATTATCCACTAATCTAGTTTATAGTAGTATTTTTGTCATAGATTGTGATTATATTTATTTTTAATATGTTGTTTTTCTTTATAATGAAGTTGTCTGTATTTAGTATTTTACACACTGAGGTATAGAAATTATACATTTAATTTTTTTTTGTGGTTTTGGGATCGGTTCTGAAAAAATGGTATCGGTGCATCCCTAAATTAAATATATATACAGGGCCTGAAATTAACTTTTTTGACCACCTGCCACAGTGACTTTTTTTACCAGACAGTTTTTTTGCCTCACAAACATTGTTCTTTAACTTGTAAGAATACACATAAGTGCTGTCAAGTTATTAACAAAATCAATACAAGTAATAATAACTCTTAGAATATGATTTGTTTTTAAATCTATATATTACAGACCGTAATATACTGACTGCTGCTAAACCACTGATATAGCCCTACTGCAGCTCGTTTGTAAACACAACACACACTTGATGGCTGCTTTAGTCACGTAGACGGGTCCTGGCAGCTGTTGGTTACAGCGTTCAGGAACCGTTAAGCAGAACCAAATTTATATTATTATTATTACTGGTAAAGTGACCGGGTACCGGACGTTTTCTCACCGGTTCCCAAATGCACACGCATCTGTGCAGCTGTCATTGTACTGTAGCCTACGTCAGCATTGCATTATCTCATCCCATCTCACCAGTAATACTTACTCGCACATCCAAACGTAGTCAGAGAAGGGCCTCCTCTTCTTTCCGATCGCCGTTCTGAAACAAACAGTAGTCGCATCCTCTCAAACTGCCTAAAGAATCACTCGATTCTCATTGGCTACCTGCCAATGTGGCAGGTAGATTGACAGTGTTACCTGCCAAATGCAAAATTCACTGGCATTTGGTGCGTGGTCGGGTGTTAATTTCAGGCGCTGTATATATATATATATGTATATATCTAAGAGCCAATCTCATGGGTGCTTGGAAAAACACAATATATTTTAAAGGTGCTCTAAGTGATGTCACGCATTTTTAGGCCAAAGCATTTTTTGTCACATACAGCAAACATCTCCTCGCTATCCGCTAGCTGCCTGTCCCCTGAACACACTGTAGAAAAACGCGGTCTCTGTAGTCGCCACAAGCTCCAAAAACAGCAGCAAAAACAAACTGGTGCAGTCTGGACCACGAAACATAACAAACAGTGCTCCAGCCAATAGCCGTCAAGATCATTCCACCCCCAAATCATTCTTGTCGGCTATTGGCTGGAGCACTGTTTGTTATGCTTCGTTGTCCGGACTGCCCACGCTTGTTTTGGTTGCAGTTTGTAGAGCTTATGGCGACTATAGAGACCGCGTTTTTTTACAGTGACACTGTGACATTGGGACCCGGCAGGTCAAAATGAAATCAAAATGAAGTGAGTTTCTGCTTAAAACAAACAACATTATCTGCCAGTGGGATGAGAAAAATAATCTTGTTTCTGATTGAAATCTTGATTATTTTTCTCACCCCACTGGCAGATAATGTTGTTTGTTTTAAGCAAAACTCATTAATATAGAAAAATATCATTTTACTTATCTAGTGAAAGCTTCTTGATTTTAAGAATTTTTTAGATATTTGGACTGGAAACAGGACAAAAATACCAAGTAAGAAAAGTGTAATAATTGGCTTTGTGTGAATTGTGGGCATTATGGTATGGTAAATATGTGTGGGTTTGTTTCAGTGACACTGCTCAGAATGTGAATGTGAATCTCAGTTTTTTTTCACACTGCAGGTGATTCTGAATAAAGCCTCTAATTCTCTACCTGCATATTTACATTGTTTGCTGATTGTCAGATTAATCAAACGAATAATGCGGTGCGAACATCCAGAAAGCTCTTTAGTCCATTTATGAGCTCAGGGGTTTATTCGCAGAAGCGTCAATGAGAATCACTATAAACTCAAGCAAATGGAGCTGATGAGCCACACTGTTAACAGTGATTATGGCTAATTCTGTGTAATAAGTCACTCGGGAAAAACTGCTGCTGCCTCAGGGTCGAAACGATCCATTACAAACACTTCTAGCCTGTTCTTCACATGCCTCTGTTTGATGAAAACACATTACAATCTCTCCACCTCTGCTCCCAATCAGGTCTGAGCTCCACGTGTGTGTGTGTGATTTTGAGGACTTCATTATTAGTGCTTCAGCATGCAACTTCTGATGCTGAATTTCTGATGGTTTTGTTGTGTAGAATCTAGAGTTCTGCAGTTGAAACTGAAGGCTCTGATTCTGGACGTGATCCACAACATCTCAGTTGTTCAGAGTCTGAGAGAAGCTCAGATCCACACCACTGACGACTGGATCTGGAAGAAACAGCTGCGATTCTACCTGAGCGCAGACCGGTGCTGCTCCATACAGATGGTGGACGCAGAGTTCAGCTACACCTATGAGTATCAGGTGAGGGTCACATGAGCCTGATTTTGATGCACACCTGTAGGCCAACCGTGGCACAACGTTGTAAAAGGCTAGAATCTGACCCTCAGGCTGACTCTTTGTCTCTCTTTCTTTCAGGGCAATGCTCCTAAACTGGTGCACACGCCTCTCACAGACAAGTGCTATCTGACACTGACACAGGCCATGAATATGGGTTTGGGCGGGAACCCCTACGGCCCTGCGGGAACCGGCAAGACTGAATCCGTCAAAGCCCTGGGAGGATTGTTTGGCAGACAAGTGCTGGTCTTCAACTGTGATGAGGTACACACACACACACACACACACACACAACCTAAATATAACCTGATCCCTAAAACCAAGCCTTGACCCTCAAACAGGCCTTTAAAGGGCTCTCAGAAAGTGAGAACCGGACAAATTGTCCTTACTTTACTCTCTTTGTCCTCACTCCGATGGTGTAAAAGTCATACCTGTCCTCACAAAGATACTTGCACACACACACACACACACACACACACACACACACACACACAATGTCTTTACTGTCACTTTTGATCAATTGAATGCGTCCTTGATGAAGTGTTGCCAGTACTGCAATTTTACAGCATTTAAACAGGTTTCATGTCTAATATCTCTGTGTGTTAGGGTATAGATGTGAAGTCCATGGGGCGGATCTTCGTCGGGCTGGTGAAGTGCGGAGCGTGGGGCTGTTTTGATGAGTTCAATCGTCTGGAAGAGGCCGTGCTCTCCGCCGTCTCCATGCAGATACAAGCCATTCAGAACTCGCTGAAAAACCATCGGACCACCTGCCAGCTCCTCAATAAAGAGGTGAGACAAACACACACGCCTCAGTTCATAACACACACCAACACAAAGCAGTCTTTGAGACAGTGTGTGTGTTTTCAGGTGGATTTGGACCCAAACTCAGGCGTCTTTATTACTCTGAACCCAGCGGGTAAAGGATACGGAGGGCGGCAGAAGTTGCCGGATAATCTGAAGCAGCTCTTCCGACCGGTTGCCATGACGAGTCCTGATAACGAGCTCATTGCTGAGGTCATCCTGTACTCAGAGGGATTTAAGGAAGGAAAGGCACTTGGGCGAAAATTGGTCGCTATATTCAATCTAGCCAGGTAGCAGCTCGAATGCTTATGTAATATAACACTACAGTTCAAATGTTTCACCATTCATCAAGGATGCATTAAAAAAAGTGACAGTTAAGACGTTTATAATGTTACAAAAGATTCCATTTCAAACAAATGCTGTTCTTTAGAACTTTCAGATCATCAAAGAATCCTAAGAAATACAATGTATCAGTTTCCGCTAGGGCTGCACGATTATGACAAAAATCATAATTGTCGAATCTTCCCTTGAAATTTTAACTGTGATTATTAATTATGCTTATCACAATTTACATTGAATTATGTTTTGAATAGCTTTATACTAGGGCTGGGTAAAAAAAAATTTGATTTCTCGATTTTAATCGGTTCTCATTTTTACGAACCGATATTGATTCTTAGATCCCGAGAATCGATTAGTCATCCTGTTTTCAGTTGACGGATGAATGGAGCATTGTAGCGCTCCTCCCATCCAATAAATCCCAATAATCTTTGTGCTTTGTTACTGTTCACATGAAACAAAGTCTCAGATTTAAAATTAGGTCCATTTTATTATGAAAACCAAAAACATAAATCCCGCTCTGGCACAGCTCAGCTCAAGAGAAGCGGCACGTGAACTGATCTTCTCTTCCGCCTTAATACCGGTTACAGCGCGAAATAAACACAAATGAGAAAATTTGCCATGTTGTACATGATATACACTCACCTAAAGGATTATTAGGAACACCTGTTCAATTTCTCATTAATGCAATTATCTAATCAACCAATCACATGGCAGTTGCTTCAATGCATTTAGGGGTGTGGTCCTGGTCAAGACAATCTCCTGAACTCCAAACTGAATGTCAGAATGGGAAAGAAAGGTGATTTAAGCAATTTTGAGCGTGGCATGGTTGTTGGTGCCAGACGGGCCGGTCTGAGTATTTCACAATCTGCTCAGTTACTGGGATTTTCACGCACAGCCATTTATAGGGTTTACAAAGAATAGTGTGAAAAGGGAAAAACATCCAGTATGCGGCAGTCCTGTGGGCGAAAATGCCTTGTTGATGCTAGAGGTCAGAGGAGAATGGGCCGACTGATTCAAGCTGATAGAAGAGCAACTTTGACTGAAATAACCACTTGTTACAACCGAGGTATGCAGCAAAGCATTTGTGAAGCCACAACACGCACAACCTTGAGGCGGATGGGCTACAACAGCAGAAGACCCCACCGGGTACCACTCATCTCCACTACAAATAGGAAAAAGAGGCTACAATTTGCACGAGCTCACCAAAATTGGACAGTTGAAGACTGGAAAAGTGTTGCCTGGTCTGATGAGTCTCGATTTCTGTTGAGACATTCAGATGGTAGAGTCAGAATTTGGCGTAAACAGAATGAGAACATGGATCCATCATGTCTTGTTACCACTGTGCAGGCTGGTGGTGGTGGTGTAATGGTGTGGGGGATGTTTTCTTGGCACACTTTAGGCCCCTTAGTGCCAATTGAGCATTGTTTAAATGCCACGGCCTACCTGAGCATTGTTTCTGACCATGTCCATCCCTTTATGAGCACCATGTACCCATTCTCTGATGGCTACTTCCAGCAGGATAATGCACCATGTCACAAAGCTCGAATCATTTCAAATTGGTTTCTTGAACATGACAATGAGTTCACTGTACTAAAATGGTCCCCACAGTCACCAGATCTCCCAAAAGAGCATCTTTGGGATGTGGTGGAACGGGAGCTTCGTGCCCTGGATGTGCATCCCACAAATCTCCATCAACTGCAAGATGCTATCCTATCAATATGGGCCAACATTTCTAAAGAATGCTTTCAGCACCTTGTTGAATCAATGCCACGTAGAATTAAGGCAGTTCTGAAGGCGAAAGGGGGTCAAACACAGTATTAGTATGGTGTTCCTAATAATCCTTTAGGTGAGTGTATATATCCAAAATAATCCATATTGAATCGAATCGAATTGCAAGCTTGTGAATTGAAATCGAATCGAACTGTGAAATTTGTGTCAATACCCAGCCCTACTTTATGCTATTGTTTGAAGCAGCTGCATGCTTTATGAAAATAAGCTGAAAACACAACGTTTACTGCTTTTCTATAGCATTAAGCCTCAAATGACAACTATACATTGGTTTGATTTCTTTTTTAAGTAAAACGAAAAGTAAAAATATGCATGGTATTATAATGTTATACTAAAGCTAAAAATTAAAACAAACCTTAATCTGTAGAAAGAAAAAACACATTTTAAGCAAGCAGAATAATCTAAGAAGACTTTTTTTTGTAATTGCCATAATTGCAAAAACTGTCCAGATACGGTTTTATAGGTCCATTTACAACCCTAGTAATTGTCCCTAGAATGAAAGGGTCTGTTTTTGCCTTATGTGGAAGGGCCATGAATAATAATGTTGAGCTCTTCTCTGATTGGCTCATTTCAGTAGCTCACACAAGTGCAGTTATACAGCTAACACAATCGCAACACAGACCGACTGAATGACCCTTTAAGCAGAAAATCTCAAATGGAGATGCTGAAATGCAGCTTACTTGTTTATTGGTGTTTTCAGATCATCCACGTGCGCAAGAGAGAGCTCGCGTGCACATGGTTGCCAGATTTCACATGTTTACGTAAAATTCCAGATTGAATATGTATTCTTTTAACAGAAAAGCTCTGAATGGGGGGTTTAAATGACTGAAATCTGGCAAACACTCGAACGCTCCTCTTTTTCCCGACAAAACCAAAGAGTGCTTTTTGCAAGTTTTTATTTTTTAAACTATTTTAGTCTCGTCTTTTTTCGTCAACGATATTGCATATATAGTCACAATAATCGTTTAAGGACTTTTGTGTCATCTCGTTTTGTCTTAGTCATGGAAAGAAAGGTTGTCAATGAACATTTTTCGTCATATTTTCGTTAATGAAATTGACACTAGTCAGAGCAAACTAACAACATTGAATTCAATTGGTGCTGTATCCTGTTATAGATAAACATCAACCATGCCTGTTGACAGTTCTGTCTTGTGGGAAGCCTGCACAGCCTGGAACATAACATTTATATCCATAATCTGCCGTTTTCATATATTGTCCTCATCTTCACAATACCTGCAGAACTTCTGTTGATTCGATACAGGTCCACTTTAATACTGCCTGGCCTTGAACATGGGCTGGTTATATTCAAATTTGGGGAGACGTAAATATTAATGATCCCGACTGTTACATCACAGTCGGTGTTATGTTGGGATTCGCCCGTTTTTCAGTTTTTCAGATTTACATATGAAGGAGAAAACAGTGGTGTTTGAGGCTCATGGTATGTCAGTTCCATGTACAGAACTCTTATTATTCAACTATGCCAAGGGAAATACAGTTTTCCATTCTAGGGCACCTTTAAAAAATTAACTGTAGTGAATATATAATGGATTTTAATATAATTATTATATATTTAGTTATATTTGCTCAAATGCTGGCTCTGTGTGTGTTTGTGCAGGGAGCTGTTGACGCCCCAGCAGCACTATGACTGGGGTTTGCGTGCACTAAAGACGGTCCTGAGAGGCTGTGGGAGTTTACTGCAGTTACAGAGACTGAACAACAGCCCCAGTACGTCACTCTCATCGGAATCAATAATCAATAAACTGTCCAGGATCAATTTCACGTCCATATTCTCTTTATGTGTGTCTGCAGTGAAAGAGAGCTGGCTAGTGGTTCAGGCTTTGCGGTTAAACACCATGTCAAAGTTGACATTCGCCGATAGCTCTCGGTTTGATGCCCTGGTCAGAGACGTGTTTCCTGGAGTCGACTTTAGGGACGTGGAATATGAGACGCTCAAATCCGCCCTGCTGTCTGTGTATGAGGAGGCACGGCTGGAGATCATACGCAGCCAGGTACCTGTCCTATGCACCCTACATACTACACCCTACCTAGGGCTCTAGGAAGTTTTTCCATTTAAATGTTTCTGGATTCCATTTTTTTTTCTCCCCCCGATTACATTTTTCTGGTTTCAGTTCAGTTTATTAATCAAGAATTGGTATTTTCTTTCTGTATATTTTGCCATTGTTACTATTTGATTGTACCGTAATGATTTCTATTAGTTATAAAAAAAAAAAAAAAAAAGTTTAATTAATTAAAATAATAGAACAAATTATTAAAGTTTTATTTACACCAATCCCTTTTCCCCCCCCATCTTAATATTTCTGGATTCCGTTTTAATTGTTTAATTAAATTTTAATAATCAAAAAGCATAAAACTTAACTGTTTTATTTTATTTTTTTATTTGATTATTTTTACAATAATAGGGCCTTGTGAAATATTTTATCTTTTCAGAAATTTAAGTTTTCATTTTTCTGGATTTATGATTGAATGCAAATTTATTATCAAAATCAAATCAAATCAAATCAAATCAAATGAAGGCATTAAACATTAATTTAGCAATTCCTTTTACTTTTAAAAGAGGTTTTACTGAAAAAAATTAAAAAAGAAAAGAAAAATGTTATTGAAATTATATTCCTTAAAAAATAAAGTTTTCATTTTATTAATACTTTGAGAAGTACCTTCAACTGTAATAATAATATATTTCTGTCATAATTTGAACTTTTATTTTGATGGGTTGCCGTGAAGTTTCTGTGTGTTTAATGAGAGTTTTCTCAGATGAAACCGTGAAAAGCTGGTGACGTGACTCTCAGAGCGGCTCTGGAGATGAAGTTCATGTGTTCACGTCCTCATATAGTGAGACGACAGACGCTAAAAACACCACGAGTGTCACGTGTGCTTCAGTGTGTGTGTGTGGGAAACTTCAGATTTAAATGCTCTTCAATATTCACAGAAACTGTGATTCAGTGTACCGCCCTACTGTGGATTTATTCATGCAAACACAACATCTGTGACATTCCACATTACACTGTAAATGTCATTTTCATGACTGGATTGCGTGATTCCGTCCATGTTTTCCACATCACGGAACTCAGTCATGTTGAAGTAAGTGTGTGTGTGTGTGTGTGTGTGTGTGTGTGTGTTTGTGTGTAGATAAAGAAGGCTCTGGAGCTGTACGAGCAGCTCCGGCAGCGGATGGGTGTGGTGGTGGTTGGGCCCAGCGGGGCCGGGAAGTCCACTCTGTGGAGGATGCTGCGGGCGGCGCTGGGCAGGATGGGCCGTGTGGTCAAACAGTACACCATGAACCCAAAAGCCATGCCGCGGCAGCAGCTCCTGGGACACATCGACATGGACACACGAGAGTGGTCCGACGGGGTGCTGACGTCCTCCGCACGACAGGTGGTGCGAGAGCCACAGGGTGAGGACAAATACACACACACACTAAATACATTAACACACTAAACAAACACAATATACACATCAACATGCATAATGAACACTAAACGCACACATTACGTTTTACCGAGACCGAACACACTCGGCAAATACCCAATACACACAGTGGAAAGTCAGTTTGCCTGATTCCTCTCTTTCTCTTTCAGAGGTGAGCTCATGGATTATATGCGATGGAGACATTGACCCAGAGTGGATCGAGTCATTAAACTCTGTGCTGGATGATAATCGCTTACTCACGATGCCCAGCGGTGAGAGGATTCAATTCGGCCCGAACGTCAACTTCCTGTTTGAGACCCACGATCTGAGCTGCGCCTCACCTGCCACCATCTCCCGCATGGGAATGATCTTCCTCAGGTAACGCTTCTAAACACAGCACAGCCAATCGCACAGCTTCATCCAACCTAAATAAGCCAATCAGCTGTCAGTTTGCTCATGTACCGTCCCCAAAAAACAGCCAATCATATCTATTTAAATTTCATTGTTGTTTTTTTTTTTTTTTCCCCATTATTTTTTTTTTTAAAAATATTTATTTATTTTATTAATTTTTACATTTACATTTTTCATTAATTTTTTTACATTTTAAGTTTAAGTATTTGAATAAATAAATAAACGCTTGTTTTTACATGTACTTTTTGGTACATTTACTTTTCTTTTTTTTTCTCCATAAAATGTTTATCATTTAGTTGAGTATTTTTCTGTGTTACAGTGATGAAGACACTGACGTCGGCTCTCTGGTGAAGTCATGGCTGAAGAGGGAGGATGAAGATAACAGGATGAATCTGGAGAACTGGCTCAATGATTATTTCCACAGAGCTCTGGAATGGGTTCTCAAACAGGTACCGTCCCGTCACACACACAGTCCTTGAACTCTGACCCGGCGCGTTCACGCCATCATAAACAGCTCCGTCTGTCTCTCTGCAGAGTGATTTTGTGGTGGACACCAGTCTGGTCGGTACGGTGCTGAACGGTTTGTCCCATCTGAGGGGGGTCAGAGAGAGAGGACAGTTTGTCGTTGGACTCATCCGTGGTTTGGGAGGAAATCTCACGCTCAAATGCCACCAGGAGTTCGCCAAGGAGGTCAGAGCCTCCCTGATTTATGAGAAATGTAATTTCATGCCTGCTCAGCCTTACCGCCCGTCATTAAATTTAGGAGCCGCTCCCTTAGATTAACGCTTATGACAAGTCGTATTTTAGAGATTTAAAGAACCAGCAGCGTCTCTGGCAGTGAAACTTTGATGTGATTCGATCAGGGGTCACAATCTTCATTTTATGTTGTTCACTTTTAATGTCAGTCAAGGTTTCTTGCACCATAAACAGTCATTATTTAGTTTTCATGGTCTTTTTCCATGGCGGTTTTGTTACGGTACCTTTATGTTCAGGTTCTGAGCTGGGCCAGAGAAAGCCCTCCTGACCCTCGCAAGCCTCTGGACACGTACTACGACCCTGTGTCCGGCCGTCTGTGTGCGTATGAGCTGCAGCGAGGGGAAGGTGTGTGTGAGGATGACCTCAGTAACCCACACAATCTCCCCGTCATACACACACCTGACATGCAGCGCGGACTGGACCTCTTCACCCCGTGGCTCTCGTCCAATCACAGGCAGCCGTTCCTGCTGGTGGGGCCAGAGGGATGCGGGAAAGGGTACGACACATTCATGCCAGGGCTTGATGCTTTTTATTTTTTTTTACATTTTTCATGTTTTCATGTAATTTTAAATAGGTTAGATTCTCCTTTTAGTTGAAACACACTGTTGAACCCTGCTTATACAAATACACATGCACACAATGACTTCAGACGAAGCTCTCTCTGTGTGTGTGTCAGGATGCTCCTGCGCTGCGCTTTCGCTCAGCTTCGCTCCACGCAGGTGGCCGTGGTGCACTGCAGTGCTCAGACGTCCTCCCGTCACGTCCTGCAGAAACTCTCGCACACGTGTTTGGTCATCAGCTCCAACACGGGACGCGTGTACCGTCCCAAAGACTGTGAGAGGCTGGTGCTCTACCTCAAAGACATCAACCTGCCCAAACCCGACAAGTGGGGCACCAGCAACCTCATTGCCTTTCTGCAGCAGGTTGTATGCTAGACTCTTGTTTTGTGTGTAAATCAAGGTTTCTTGCATCAATTTAGTTTTTAACAGTCTTTTTTTATTCTCACAGGTCTTGACATATCAAGGCTTCTATGATGAGAACCTGGAGTGGGTCGGGCTGGAGAACATTCAAATTGTGGCTTCGATGTCAGCAGGTGGAGCTGTGGGGCGGCACCCTCTCACATCACGCTTCACATCGATCGTACGCATCTGCACTATTGAGTGAGTACCGATACACACACACTTACACAGGTGTACTTAGCACATGTAATATCTCACAAGTCAGACTTTTTCTCACAATTGTGAGTTTATATATCAAATCAAATCAAGTCACCTTTATTTATATAGTGCTTTTAACAAGTCCAATTGTTTCAAAGCAGCTTCACATTGTTAACAGGAAAATAATGCAACAGAATTTGTACAGCCGTTCTGGTGAAACGGTGATGTTATCCGGCTAATTTCAAGTATCATATAGCATCAATGCGGGCAGATCGGTAATATAGATGAGATTTAGGTGTCCCCAACTGAGCAAGCCAAAAGCCAGAGGCAACGGTGGCAAGGAACCAAAACTCCTTCAGGGTCAGAATGGAGAAGAGAGGGGAGTTTATTTGACACGCTCTCTGCAGACATTTCAGGGATGTGTAGTGTATGGACGGTGCTCATAAATGATCAACGGACCAATACTTTGATTATTCAAAATGAATAGGGGACCCGGCGCCGTGAAGTCTACAGACTGACAGGTTAGCGGTTCTAAAGAACACAAACCAGCCTTCTGCATTCCACGGACACCATAAAACACCCAATGGGGGGGGGTTATATGACTTTTAACTTAGTTATTTTTCATTTTAGATGTGCTGTGTTCCCTGTATGTATGCATGCTTTTTGTTATAACCATTTTAGATGTGTTTGATAGGTTAGAAACTTATAGCCAGTGAATGCTTAAGGAAGAATGACGTCAATCCTCGCCATTCCTTTAATTCTTAAGTTAAACTCCCCATGCTTGGTCTCGAAATCTTTGTCTCGCAATTTGTAGGCCGGCTAGGTGCGTTGTGTGGTACTATGATGCATCAAACTCTTTCTTTTATGCCAAAACCCCAAAGTCTGCATATCAAAACCCCAAAGTCTGCATACCTAAGAAAGCCATAAACATGTTAATGAGGCGAGACCCGAAGACAAAGGGAGATTTCCCGCTTCTGACCCTGGACCACAAAACTAGGGTCAATCATCTGAAAGTTGAATAAATAAGCTTTCATTGATGTATGGTTTGTTAGGATAGGACAATATTTCTGGAATCTTAAGGTGCAAAAAAATCTAAATATTGAGAAAATCTCCTTTAAAGTTGTCCAAATGAAGTCCTTAGCGATGCATATTACTACTAATCATACATTTCTGGTAGGAAATTTACTAAATATCTTCATGGAACATGATCTTAATATCCTAATGATTTTTGGCATAAAAGAAAAATGGCTAATTTTGACCCATATCTGCATTGTTGGCTATTGCCACGGATATACCCGTGAGACGCACGACTGCTTTTGTGCTCCAGGGTCACATATCACAGTTCGGACTTGTTAATTACGACAGTTTCTCTCTCAATTCTCTCTTTTTTTCTTGAAATTTCAATTATGAGATAAAAAGTCACAATTGTTTTTTTGTTTTTTTTGTTTTTTGTAAATAAGCGTCCATAAAATGGGGACATTGCATAGACTTGCATTGGTTTTATACTGAGCTAGTGATAAATACTACAACCTCACCCTAAAGGCTGATTTATACTCAAACCTACAACGTAGCTACATCGTAGGCTGTGTGTAGCACGCATAGCCTGTGGCATAGCCTGGCGTGCACCTCTCCAAAAATGTAACCGCAATTGTGATTGGTCTGCTAGAATCGGACCAATCACCAAAGAGGAAGTGCTGTGATCTGTCTGCATGTGTAATTGGACATCGATGTGGACAACAATGCAGCAGTATAAATGAGAACCGACACGTAGCCTACAGCATTGAGGTATCGCCGTAGGTCTGACACAGAAGTATAAATCAGCCCAAAATATGTTGAACTAGGTACACACACACACACACACACACACACACACACACACTAATCCATCTCTCTTGTAGTTATCCAGACAGAGAGCAGCTGCAGACCATCTATAGCGCATACCTGAAACCCGTGCTGCAGAGGACTCTGGGTAATGATCCAACCTGGAGCTCTGCAGGGAAGATCCACCAGCTCGCCGGCTCATTGGTGCAGGTTTATGAGCAGGTCAGATGTGATTGGGCGTTTAAAAGTGTCTGTGTAGATGTCATTGTGTGAATGTGATGTACCAGTACGGTTCAGAAGTTTAGGGTCAGTAAAATGTTTTTGAAAGAGTCTCTTCTGCTCACCACGGCTGCATTTATTGGATCAAAAACACAGTAAAAATGTGAAATATTAATATAATTTAAATCAGCTGTGTTCTCTATGTGAATATACAGTAAAGTGTGATTTATTCCTGTGCTCAAAGCTGAATTTATCATCATTACTCCAGTCTTCAGTGTCACATGATCCTTCACTAATCGCTCTAATGTGAGGATTTGATGCTCAAGAAACATTTATGATTATTATCAGTGTTCATATTTCTGAGGAAACCGTGATACATTTTATTTTTCAGGATTCTTTAATGAATAGAAAGTTCTAAAGAGCAGCATTTATTTGAAATAGAATCTTTTGTAACATTATAAATGTCTTTGCTTTAATGTGTCCTCGATGAACAAAATGATTAATTTCTTTCTAAAAAAGACTCCAAACTTCTGTATGACAGTGTGAGTTTTGACTGGTGTGTGTTTGTTTCAGGTGAAGGCTAAATTCTCCGTAGATGATCACAGTCATTACCTGTTCACCCCGTGTTTGCTCACACAGTGGGTCCTGAATCTGCTGCGATACGACCTGAGCGCAGGTGAACTCAATACATTCATTAAACCAGCGCTGATTCACTAACACGTCCCCAAACTGACACCTCAGTGTCCCCAAAAATAAGACATGGGCTCCGTTTCAAACACTAGTGAACCACATCACTGAGGCAGGAAACCTCAGAAGTGACTGATTTGAAACATTCAGCAGCGTTTACATTTATGACTTTTATTTTTGATGCATTCCTGTACCTCAAGCATGCCGCTTGCAACACTAAAATCATAGGTTTGATTCCCATGCAATGCATGAACGGATAAACCTTGAATGCAATTTGAATAAAAGCGTCTGCCAAATGCATAAATGTGAAACTGTTAATACTTTTTTAGTATTGAACAAAATATTTGTAATCAATTTATACTAGTCACAGTAAAGTTATACTGCATTAAATTGTGTCCAAAATGCGGTATCTTATAAGGCTTTTATCTTTCTGTCAGAAATACATCTATGATGCCCTAAAATGTTGTCTAGATAGGCAGCTGACTAGGTTTTGGAGCCATAAGCCTATTTAGTGACTTTTATTTCAAATGCAGACTTGCTAAAATGTGCCTGTAAGGGTTTGGAATTGGGTGTGCTGGTTATAATTAGCTTCAGCTAATTTCAGCTAATAAAAGTTGGTGAGGTTCTCATCACGATACAAATCTTTTTCTGTGTGTGTTTGTGCGATCAGGTAAATCCGCCGTGGACTCAGTCCTCGAGGTGGTGGCGTACGAAGCCCAGCGTCTGTTCAGGGACCGGATCGTGTCCTCTAAAGATCTGAACGTGTTTGATAACATCCTGTCCTCCGTCATCAGGGGCGACTGGGGCTCGGATGCGCTCGACAACATGACAGGTCACACACTCACACTACCGCTCAAATTCTTCACAAATGTTCTTTCACTGTTTTGCTGTATTTTTGATCAAATAAATGCAGCCTTGATTGGATTGATTGTTCATTTGAGTGTTGTGTTTTACCACAGATACATACTTTGTAACATGGGCCACGTCTCATGAGGGTCGTTCACCTGGTCAGCCCCTCCCGCCACATGGCAAACCGCTCGGACGTCTCAACGCCAGTGACCTCAGAGAGATTATACACAAGGTAAGAAAGGAAACAAAATATTAACACGTACCATTATTTTGGATATAAGCATCTGCTAAATGAATAAATGTAAATATAATTTTTAATGTAATTTATTTTGTGTTTTGTGTCTCATCAGGGAATCGTTCTGTACGGCCGTGATAACCGCGAGTTGGACATCCTGTTGTTTCCGGAGGTTCTGGATTACATGTCTCGAGTGGACCGTGTCCTGAGCTCTCCGGGCGGCTCGTTGCTGCTAGCGGGACGGAGCGGCGTCGGCCGGCGCACGGCTACATGCGTCGTCAGCCACATGCACGGGGCGTCTCTCTTCACTCCTAAAATCTCCCGCTCGTACTCTCTGAAACACTTCAAATCTGACCTTAAAACTGTAAGTGTCAGTCCATGCCGACTCTCCATGAGCTAATAACACAAGGCGCACTTTCAAACTCTCTCTCTCTGTAGGTCATGCAGTCGGCTGTTGTGGATGGTCAGCAGGTTGTTTTGTTATTAGAAGATCATCAGTTTGTTCATCCGTCCTTCCTGGAGATGGTCAATAGTCTGTTGTCGTCGGGTCAGTTCAAACATCACTGTGTATTGCCAAACAATATCAAAACACTTCGCTTCAAAACGAACACACAGTATCATTAGTGCATCATGTTTTCTGTTTGTAACAGGTGAAGTTCCAGGCTTGTACTCCACTGAAGAGTTGGAGCCTCTGCTATCAGCTCTGAAAGATCAGGCGTCGCAGGATGGATTTACCGGTCCGGTTCTCAACTATTTCTCCCAACGTAAGGACACACACTTGTTTTGGCATTCCATAAAATGTGTTGACAAGCAAATTTTGCTTTTCTGTGTTCATCCCTGTTCCCAAATATAAGTCACTTTGGATAAAAGCATCTTGATAAATGCATACATGTAAATCTTTAGGTGGGAGACATTAGCTATATATTATTCTTTACTCATAACTCATCGTCAATATATTTTATAATTCTGTTAAATATTTTATTTATTTTATTCATTTATTACATTTCATCAAGTTAATAAAGAAAATGTATTTATTGGGGCTGTCAATCAATTAAACTTTTTCAAAAAAAACCTTTTTGCAATTATTCACACCTTCGTTGTGTTTGATCGCGATTATTCACGCCTTTGTTGTGTTTGAGTGCGATTATTCACACCTTTGTTGTTCAAACGTGATTATTCACACCTTTGTTGTGTTTGAGTGCGATTATTCACACCTTTGCTGTGTTCAATCACGATTATTCACACCTTTGTTGTGTTCGATCGCGATTATTCACACCTTTGTTGTGTTCACTCACGATTATTCACACCTTTGTTGTGTTTGAGTGCGATTATTCACACCTTTGCTGTGTTTGATCTCGATTATTCACACCTTTGTTGTGTTCGATCGCAATTATTCACACCTTTGTTGTGTTCAATCACGATTATTCACACCTTTGTTGTGTTCGCTCGCGATTATTCACACCTTTGCTGTGTTTGATCGCGATTATTCACACCTTTGCTGTGTTTGATCGCGATTATTCACACCTTTGCTGTGTTTGATCACGATTATTCACACCTTTGCTGTGTTTGATCACGATTATTCACACCTTTGCTGTGTTTGATCGCGATTATTCACACCTTTGCTGTGTTTGATCGCGATTATTCACACCTTTGTTGTGTTTGATCGCGATTATTCACACCTTTGCTGTGTTTGATCGCGATTATTCACACCTTTGCTGTGTTTGATCGCGATTATTCACACCTTTGTTGTGTTTGATCGCGATTATTCACACCTTTGTTGTGTTTAATCGCGATTATTCACACCTTTGTTGTGTTTGATCGCGATTATTCACACCTTTGCTGTGTTTGATCGCGATTATTCACACCTTTGCTGTGTTTGATCGCGATTATTCACACCTTTGTTGTGTTTGATCGCGATTATTCACTCACCTTTGCTGCTGTTCCATCCGATTATTCACACCTTTGTTGTGTTTGAGTGCAATAGAATTATTCACACCTTTGTTGTTCAAACGTGATTATTCACACCTTTGTTGTGTTTGAGTGCGATTATTCACACCTTTGCTGTGTTCAATCACGATTATTCACACCTTTGTTGTGTTCGGTCACGATTATTCACACCTTTGCTGTGTTTGAGTGCGCTTATTCACACCTTTGCTGTGTTCGATCGCGATTATTCACACCTTTGCTGTGTTTGAGTGCTGCTTTTGTGTTTGATCGCGATTATTCACGCCTTTGTTGTGTTCTGTGCGATTATTCACACCTTTGCTGTGTTTGATCGCGATTATTCACACCTTTGCTGTGTTTGATCGCGATTATTCACACCTTTGTTGTGTTCACATTATTCACACTTTGCTGTGTTTTGCGATTATTCACATCTTTGCTGTGTTTGATCGCGATTATTCGCACCTTTGCTGTGTTTGATCGCGGTTATTCACACCTTTGTTGTGTTCAATCGCGATTATTCACACTTGCTGTGTTTAATCGCGATTATTCGCGCCTTTTGTGTTCACTCGCTGTTATTCACACCTTTGTTGTGTTTGCTCGCGATTATTCACACCTTTGTTGTGTTTGATTGCGATTATTCACACCTTTGCTGTGTTCGATCGCGATTATTCACACCTTTGTTGTGTTCGATCGCGATTATTCACACCTTTGTTGTGTTTGCGTGCGATTATTCACACCTTTGCTGCGTTCGATCACGATTATTCACACCTTTGCTGTGTTTAATCGCGATTATTCACACCTTTGTTGTGTTTGCGTGCGATTATTCGCACCTTTGCTGTGTTCGATCACGCTTATTCACACCTTTGTTGTGTTCGATCGCAATTATTCACACCTTTGCTGTGTTTGAGTGTGATTATTCACACCTTTGTTGTGTTTGAGTGCATTATTATTCGTTCAATTATTCGCACCTTTGCTGTGTTTGAGTGCGATTATTCACACCTTTGCTGTGTTTGAGTGTGATTATTCACACCTTTGTTGTGTTTGAGTGCAATTATTCGCACCTTTGCTGTGTTTGAGTGCGATTATTCACAGCTTTGCTGTGTTTGAGTGTGATTATTCACACCTTTGTTGTGTTTGAGTGCGATTATTCACACCTTTGTTGTGTTTGAGTGTGATTATTCGCACCTTTGCTGTGTTTGAGTGTGATTATTCGCACCTTTGTTGTGTTTGAGTGCGATTATTCGCACCTTTGCTGTGTTTGAGTGCAATTATTCACACCTTTGTTGTGTTTGAGTGTGATTATTCACAGCTTTGCTGTGTTTGAGTGTGATTATTCACACCTTTGTTGTGTTTGAGTGTGATTATTCGCACCTTTGCTGTGTTTGAGTGTGATTATTCACACCTTTGCTGTGTTTGAGTGCGATTATTCACACCTTTGCTGTGTTTGAGTGCGATTATTCACACCTTTGTTGTGTTTGAGTGATGATTGTGATTATTCACAGCTTTGCTGTGTTTGAGTGTGATTATTCACAGCTTTGCTGTGTTTGAGTGCGATTATTCACAGCTTTGCTGTGTTTGAGTGTGATTATTCGCACCTTTGCTGTGTTCGATCGCGATTATTCACACCTTTGTTGTGTTCGATCGCGATTATTCACACCTTTGCTGTGTTTGATCGCGACACAAATGTACTGTGTCTGTGCAGCATGCGATCAGTGACTGAGAGCGCGCACACACACACAAGTTTGTTGTTTGTACATCAGACACTTGCGGGCTTACTATACGACTCCTGTACGTCACCAACGCTCTCCAGAAACAATCGCAGAATACGACAGAGCTTGTGTTTTAAAGCAAAGCACACACTGGAATCAATAATTCACTAAAATGCAGTGTGAGTCTCTATTCTCTCAGATGTCTCTGATGTGATCAGCCTGGCCTTCTTTACATTAGCACTGTTTTGGACTGTTTGAATGATTTCGATTACTGGATCACTGAACACTTTCCCAGAGTTTCACGGCTTAAAATGACCTGATCACAAACAGAAGCAGAATCGAATTAAAGAGTCAGAATGGAAATGGTCCTCCTACCAGGGTCACAGGTGCTGTAGATGCTCAGTGTGATTGTGATAAACTCCTGACTCGATCTAACTGCGTGACGGAAATTACGTTAATGATGCAACTTCTGTCATTTATTTGCGTTAATTGCGTTCAATTATTTTAACACGTTAAGGACTCGTGTTAACAGTGACAGCACTAATATATATATATACCTAGAATGCAACATTGCTAAATACCTAAATGTGGGAGGGAGACATTGCTTTTCTTAACTTTTCCCCCCCAAATAAACATTGATATCATATTTGATATCTGCTATTGCTAGTTGGTGGCCGATCGGGGTGTAATGCTACAGAGCATTTTATTGGATAAACACTCGTATACAAGTGCAAGATAACAATCACTTTGGTAATTGTTTTCAGGATAGAAATACTAAAATAATTTTTAGATGCATAAATCTGATAAAGGTCTTTCTAGTGACCACAAAAACTAAACAACGTGACACAAAACTAATACTTTCATTGTGTGTTTGTGTGTGTGTTTGTGTGCGCATTGTTAACTAAAAACTATGCGTATTATTAACTAAAACTATTAGAAATCATTTTTGTTAATTAAAATAAAATAAAATGTAAATATTAGATGAAAAACTTAAATAACTAAAATAAGTTGAAGGATTAAATTGACTAAAATAAAAATAACAAACATAACAAAAGTACTTAAAGAAAACAGAAAATATAAAAAGAAACGCTAATTCAAAATATTAATAAACACTATAATAGTATCTAACTAACGCCTGGTTTGTGTGTGTCTGTGCAGGCGTTCAGCAGAACCTCCATGTGGTTTTGATCATGGACTGCACTAACGAGCACTTCACCATTAACTGTGAGAGTAACCCCGCCCTCTACAGGAAGTGCTCCGTCCAGTGGATGGAGGGCTGGTCCGACAGCAGTATGAAGAAGGTCAGCAGAGACACAGTATCGTTTAAGTCACATCTGTGTTTATTCATTCATTTAGTTCACATCTCTCTGGTCTTGTGACTCTTTTTTTCAGATCCCGGAGATGCTGCTATCAAGGATGGAAGGAGAAGACGAGAAAAATGGAGAAAAGCAGAAGAAGAAGAAGAAATCTGGTATGATGTTGAAGAGAAGCGTGCGTACTTATGGCTGCACGTGGATGTTAAACTGCTCTCTGATTGGTTGTCTTTCAGCATCCGTGCATGCGGAGCTCTATCGCTCCTTCCTGGCGATCCACGAGTCGTGTCGGGAATTCGGAGCCACGCCTAGTCAATACCTGAGCTTCCTGCAGGTGTACCAGTCCATCTACAGCTCCAAACGCAAGGAGCTGACCCACAAACAACAGCATCTACAGGTCAACAGCTTCAGTGATGGAGACAGGAGCTCCAGTTCATGATGAGCCCATATGCTAATGTTTGGGTTCTCATGTGACTGCAGGCGGGCGTGGCCAAGCTGAATGAAGCGAAGACGTTGGTGGATGAGTTGAAGAGGCGGGCGGCCGAGCAGAGCAGTTTACTGGAGACCAAACAGGCCGAGGCGGATGCCGCCCTGCAGGAAATCACTGTGTCGATGCAGGTGTGTGTTTGAGGCACGTGTGTAAATTAACACGCAGCGTGAAGCTGTTCAAGGGTGTTTACATGTGGTGTGTTTCAGAACGCCAGTGACCAGAAGACGGAGATGGAGAAGATCAAAGAGAGAATGGCACATGAAGTCTCCAAGATTGAAGAGCGGAAGAAGAAAATCGATGAGGAGCTCAGAGAGGTTCAGGTGAGCACACCTGTCTGTTTGATCTGAGCTAGGGGAAACACCATAAACAAGACAACATTTCTCGTTTAAGTACTAAAGTAAATAAAACTTAATAAAACTGTATAAACTGTTGTCATAAAATGACAATAACACAACAAAATTAATAACATTTTAAAATTAAAGTGAAAAAAAAACCTTCCAGGATTACTATAGTTTTTATTTTATTTTGAACTTTTTATAATATAATGTATTTTTAAATGTTAATATAATTTTTAAATAATATTTTAATGATAAAAACAGGCGACATAAAAATAAAATATAATTCAAAATATGAACGAAAACATCAATGATGCTTTTTTAATGTTGAAATAATAATAATAATAATATAATATATTTTTTAAATGTTTAATATAATATTTTAATGATATTTTAATTTAGATTTTCTGTTGTATTTTTGATTTGTACATAATTTAGTTTTAGTGTTGACTATCACTATATTTTTATTTAGCTTTTTTGTTTAGTTTTAGTAATTTAGAGCTAAGTTAGTGCAGTTGATAACATATAATTTCATCATAAATTTATCAGGGTCAGCTAGTTATCATCAGTTAACAACTAGCCATTTTGATATTTAGGTTATAATTATTTAAATGTTTATTTCATTTAACAAACTTGTTCATTTAGTTTTCGCTGTTGATAATGCCAGTCCTGATCTTCTGAATGCATCTGGCTTTTTAAGGGTTTTTTTTCAACTTTTCAAATATTTTTAGTTTGTAATGTTGACATTTTTATTTAGATTTTAGTTCTGTTTCATTTTCAGTTTGTCTTTTAATGTAGTTTTCATTAGCTTTCAGTTAGTAGATCAGTTAATATACTGTTTATCAAAAACTAAAACTAAAATTCATTTATATTTTATCACATATATGTGTCCAGTGTTCTGGAGATGCTCTAAAAACTCACATTAAACATATGAAACCTGACTTATTTTGTGTCTGTATGCTTGTTTGTGCTGCCGTGTGTGTGTGTGTGTGTGTGTGCGCTCAGCCCCTGGTCGAGGAGGCAAAGCAGGCAGTAGGGAACATTAAATCGGAGTCCCTCTCTGAGATCCGCTCGCTGCGTATGCCGCCCGACGTCATCAGAGACATCCTGGAGGGGGTGCTGAGACTCATGGGAATATTTGACACGTCCTGGGTCAGCATGAAGAGGTGAGAGAGACAGACGGTGATGTGAGTGGGAGCCGCTCTGTCATTACTCATGCTTTATATTAGCCTTTAACGGCTGTAACAGAATGAATTCTGCCTTTATTTATGGTGTTTATCTCTTCCCGGGAAATTAAACTGTCATATTGCTTATTACACCTTCATACCCTTCAGGCTAAATGAATCCAGCCTCATTCTAGACTAATTAATGATTTTAATTTAGCGCATTTTCATTGCAAATAGGCGTGTGGAGACATTAGGTCATTTGCTTTTTGTTAAAACATTAAATTAGTTGAATAATTGAAGAGCTAATGGAGTGTTTATAAATGGCAGTTTCTTGGCCAAGCGAGGAGTGAGGGAGGACATCGTCACGTTTGACGCGCGCAACATCACTCACGAGATCCGACAGAGTGTCGAGGAGCTTCTGCACAGAAACAAGGCATCGTTTGACCCCAAGGTCAGAGACACAATTTCACATAGAAACCGAACTGACACTTTTTGCAATCTCACAAATATGAGAAAAAATATATAAAATATTTTCACACACATCCACTTCACAGTAAAGTCATGTTCATACATTATATTGCCAAAAGTTTTGGGACACCTGCCTTTACATGCACATGAACTTTAATGTTCATTGACCATTCTTCTAGAAGCGCATTTGTGAGGTCAGGCACTGATGTTGGACGAGAAGACCTGGCTCTCAGTCTCCGCTCTAATTCATCCCAAAGGTGTTCAGTCATGTTGGAACAGGAAGGGGCCATCCCCAAACTGTTCCCACAAATTTGGGAGCATGGAATTGTCCAAAATGTCTTGGTATGCTGAAGCATTAAGAGTTCCTTTTGAACTAAGGGGCCAACCCCTGAAAAACAACCCCACACCATAATCCCCCCTCCACCAAACTTTACACTTGGCACAATGCAGTCAGGCAAGTCCCGTTCTCCTGGCAACCGCCAAACCCAGACTCGTCCATGGGATTGGCAGACAGAGAAGCGTGATTGGTCACTCCAGAGAACACGTCTCCACTGCTCTAGAGTCCAGTGGCGGTGTGCTTTACACCACTGCATCCCACGCTTTGCATTGCTCTTGGATGAGCTGCTCGGCCATGGAAACCCATTCCATGAAGCTCTCTACACACTGTTCTTGAGCTCATCTGAAGGACACAGAAGTTTGGAGGTCTGGAGCTATTGACTCTGCAGAAAGTTGGTGACTTCTGCGCACTGTGATCCTCAGCATGCACTGACCCTGCTTTGTGATTTTACATGGCCTACCACTTCGTGCCTGAGTTGCTGTTGTTCCCAATTGCTTCCACTTTGTTATAATCCCACTAACAGTTGAGCGTGGAATATTTAGTAGTGAGGAAATTTCATGAATGGACTTATTGCACAGGTGGCAACCTATCACGCTTGAGTTCACTGAGCTCCTGAGAGCGACCCATTCTTTCACTAATGTGTGTAGAAGCGTCTGCATGCCTAGTGCTTGATTTATACAC
>JAGHMJ010005366.1:267500-277500 GCA_018749465.1 Paracanthobrama guichenoti
GTCGGTCTCTCTGTATGTGTGTGTTTGCCTGTGTGTGTGTGTGTGTGTCTCTGTGTGTGTGTCTGTCTGTCTGTCTGTCTGTCTGTGTGTGTGTGTGTGTCTGTCTCTCTTTACTTGTGTGTGTGTGTGTGTGTGTATGTCTCTGTGTGTGTGTGTCTGTCTGTCTGTCTGTGTGTGTGTGCGTGTCTGTCTCTCTTTACTTGTGTGTGTGTGTGTGTGTGTGTGTGTGTGTGTGTGTCTGTGTGTTTGTGTGTCTGTGTCTGTCTGTCTCTGTATGTGTGTGTTTGTCAATGTGTGTGTATGTCTGTCTGTACTTGTGTGTGTGTGTGTGTATGTTGCTGTCTGTCTCTCTGTATATGTGTGTTTGCCTGTGTGTGTGTGTGTGTGTATGTCTCTGTGTGTGTGTGTGTGTCTGTCTGTCTGTCTGTACGTGTGTGTGTGTGTGTGTGTGTGTGTGTGTCTGTTTGTCTCTCTGTATGTGTGTGTATGTCTGTCTGTGTGTGTGTAGGTGGATGAGATCAGTGAGGAGCTGGACACTCTTCCTAAGAGAGCTCAACTATCTGCTGCTTTCATCACATATCTGCCTGCGGCTCCTGAAGACCAGCGGCGCAGCAGCCTCGACGACTGGATGAGCAGCTCGGGACTACAGAGTAACACACGCACACACACACAAAGTACAGATAGACAGACACACACACACACACACACACACAGATGCACACACACACACAGTTTCATGTGTTAACAGTGAAAATCACCACATTTGTGCTGTAACAGATAGCCCCGCCCCAAACTCATGTCATTGGTTGAGTCAGAAGTTGACATGTCAGCTGATTGCACAGACAGATCAATGCTTTGAAAGTGTCACAGTGGTTCACTCTTCAGGAAGTCAAACGACCGATGACTGACTTATAGTGACTGAATTTAAAACTGACACCACACTATTGACACCACACTAAACTGACTATTTGAACATCGAGAAAATGACACACAGCAGCTTTAACATGCAGGCATAAATCTCTTATTTGACCAATCAGTGATTTGTGTTTTTTAAATATTTTTTTAATATATATATTATTTATATTTTAGTTTTAGTAATTGTATGTGTTTTTTGTTTTATTTTTATATATAAAATAAAAATAACATTTTCAAAAATAAATATTTTCTATATAACTTTAATTTATTTTTATTTCAGTTTAATAATTCCAGTACTTCAACTTATTTAAGTTTGAGTTTTTCATCTAGTACTTTTATTTATTTTATTTATTTTATTAACATTGTCACTGAACAGGCATACATCACCCAAATAATACACAAACAGCACTTGACTTAAAACATTTACCATTTACATTACACCATTTTTACCTCTTCTGATTGGCCGAGGCTTTAACAGCCGTGTTCTCTGATTGGCAGAGTTTGATTTGCGTCACTTCCTGTGTTCTGAGAGTGAGCAGCTGATCTGGAAGGGTGAAGGGTTGCCGTCTGACGACCTGTCGATGGAGAACGCTCTGGTCATCTTGCAGGTAACACACACCTAGTCCTTTCTGTTCATCTGTGTTCCCATAATGCCCAGCGTTAACTCATTCATGTCTGTCTGCACATGCTGACATCAGATTAATGAACTAAGATCACTGGTAAGATTGCACATGTTTACTTAGAAGTGTTGACTTCCCATATTATACTAAGTTGTCCTAACTCACCCTAAACCTAAAGGCCTGTTCACACCGGGAGAGATGCGGCAAAACACCACAAAATCCACATCAATATTGAAACGGCTATAGAAAAAGTGTACAGTGGGACTTAATTTTATCCATTGGATGTTGCTTGAATCGTGATTGGATTAAAACTATTGGATCAAAACTACGACTTATATTGCATTTAATATAAACAGTGGTATATCTGTTGTAATGTCCTGTCCTGAAGTGGAAAAGAGCTTGTGTCTTATTGGTCAGTCAGTTTATATAGCAAAACTGGACCTACACAATGGATAAAATGTGTGAACAGGCCTTAAAATAAAACCCTGGCACAAATCTCTTATTAACCAAGTCATTTTTTAAAACCATTTTCTCTTATGTCGAATATAGCTGATTTTTTGCATGTATGATCTCATCTGAACTGATTGAACCATTTGATGTGTGTGTGAGAAGTTTATAATTAGTGTTCTTAAGGAGTTTGGTTTCTATGGTGACCCACCGTCATGTTGCCATAGAGAACAAGTGAAATGAAAGAACACGTGCAGGAAATAGAATCTGACGAAACCTGTCAGGAACCCTCTCCTCTGGCTCATATTTCACTGTGAAATCAACATAAAGTAATATATTTTGCATAAAGAAAATCAAGCCTTTTTTAAGATTTTATGAATTCTGGCATTATTTTCATGACAATTAAACACATTTTTCTCATTGTTTCTCATTCTCATTGGGGTGAAATATGAGCTGGACACGTTCTTGATCTGGTTATACAGGAGTTATACTGTCATTATTTATTATAATTGATCTTAGAATTTATCCTCTCTCTCCTCTCGTCTCCTCTCGTCTCTCATCTGTTCTCCTCACGTCTTTTCTCCTCTCGTCTCCTCTCGTCTCGTCTCTCCTCGTCTCCTCTCATCTGTTCTCCTCACGTCTTTTCTCGTCTCGTCTCATCTCGTCTCTCCTCTCGTCTTCTCGTCTCTCCTCTCGTCTTGTCTCGTCTCTCCTCTCTTTTCCTCTCGTCTCCTCTCATCCCTCCTCTTCTCCTCTCGTCATCTCTCGTCTCTCCTCTCGTCTCGTCTCCTCTCATCTTGTCTCGTCTCTCTCTTTTCCTCTCGTCTCCTCTTCTCCTCTCATCTTGTCTCCTCTCGTCTTATCTCTCGTCTCTCCTCTCTCGTCTCCTCTCATCTTGTCTCGTCTTTCCTCTCTTTTCCTCTCGTCTCCTCTTCTCCTCTCATCTTGTCTCCTCTCTTCTCGTCTCTCCTCTCGTCTCCTCTTCTCCTCTCGTCTTGGCTCGTCTCTCCTCGTCTTATCTTGTCTCCTCTCATCTCGTCTCCTCTCGTCTTATCTTGTCTCCTCTCATCTCCTCTCATCTCCTCTCGTCTCTTCTCTCCTCTTCTCTCGTCTCTCCTCTCGTCTCGTCTCTTCTCCTCTCGTCTGCTCTCGTCTCTTCTCTCCTCGTCTTATCTTGTCTCCTCTCATCTCGTCTCCTCTCGTCTTATCTTGTCTCCTCTCATCTCCTCTCCTCTCATCTCCTCTCGTCTCTTCTCTCCTCTTCTCTCGTCTCTCCTCTCGTCTCCTCTCGTCTCGTCTCGTCTCTTCTCCTCTCGTCTGCTCTCGTCTCTTCTCTCCTCTTCTCTCGTCTCTCCTCTCGTCTCCTCTCGTCTCTGCGTCTCTTCTCCTCTCGTCTGCTCTCGTCTCTTCTCTCCTCGTCTTATCTTGTCTCCTCTCATCTCGTCTCTCCTCGTCTTATCTTGTCTCGTCTTATCTCGCGTCTCCTCTCGTCTCTCATCTCCTCTCCTCTCATCTCGTCTCTCCTCGTCTTATCTTGTCTCGTCTTATCTCGTCTCCTCTCGTCTCTCATCTCCTCTCCTCTCATCTCGTCTCTCCTCGTCTTATCTTGTCTCCTCTTATCTCGTCTCCTCTCGTCTCTCATCTCCTCTCCTCTCATCTCGTCTCTCCTCGTCTTATCTTGTCTCCTCTTATCTCGTCTCCTCTCGCTCTCTCATCTCCTCTCCTCTCATCTCGTCTCTCCTCGTCTTATCTTGTCTCCTCTCATCTCGTCTCCTCTCGTCTCTCATCTCATCTCCTCTCGTCTCTCATTTCATCTTCTCTCGTCTCTCCTCGGCTTATCTTGTCTCTTCTCGTCAATTCAATTAAAATTAGCTTTATTGGCATGGCTGTGAAGTAGCACAATATTGCCAAAGCAATAGACATATACAAACATATAGATATGTTGCTATATAGATATGTGACTGTTGTCTCCTCTCCTCTCCTCTCCTCTCCTCTCCTCTCCTCCTCTCCTCTCCTCTCCTCTCCTCTCTCTCCTCTCCTCTCCTCTCTCTCTCCTCCTCCTCCTCTCCTCTCCTCTCTCCTCTCCTCTCCTCTCCTCTCCTCTCCTCTCCTCTCTCTCCTCCTCTCCTCTCCTCTCCTCTCCTAGAGTGCTTCTTGTCCGTTCTTGATCGATCCGTCCTCTCGTGCGACAGAGTGGTTGCGAACTCATCTGAAAGCACATCGTCTGGAGGTCATAAACCAGCAGGTAAAAACACACACACACGTCTGGGCCGTATGTCAGAGCTGTAATACTGTATCCCACAATGCAATGTCCTCTCAATGTCCATCTCCTTCTCAACTCATTTTGGCATGTCCATATGTAAAATAACAATTTATTTAACTTTATTTTTTAATAAAGAGCCAATATTATTTTAGTATCATTGAGATACTGTTACAGTTTTTATTAATATTATGATTTTTTTATTTTACAATTTTCATTTAAATTCTAGCTAAAATCTTATTTTTTGTATATGTCTATATAGTTTATATTAATTATAGTTTTAGTTATTTTAGTACAAGTTAAACTAAATGAAAATGAGAAATGTAGTTTCAGATAACTATAATAACCCTGGTTAAAACCCCTGAAACCCCTGACTTTATCTGTCCCAGGACACTAACTTCATGACAGTGTTGGAGTTATCCGTGCGCTTCGGGAAAACTCTGATCGTTCAGGAGATGGACGGCGTGGAGCCTGTCCTGTACCCGCTGCTGCGGCGAGATCTCATCGCACAGGGTGAGTACAAGTGTGTGTTAGGTAGAAACTAGGGATGTCTCAAGGATTGGTATCAGGGCCGATTAAGTCCGAACCTTTATTTTACATCAGCTGTAATGCAGGTGTTGTGCAGTAGGTGGCGGTATGCAGCTTCAAGTGGGTGTGACAACCGTCATTAAAAGGGAAAGAAGCTCAAATGTGACTCGCGAGACCCAATGAGGTCTGTTCTAAATTAATCAGGGCTTGAACTGTATGGTGTCACACATGGTTAGAACGTGGAGTTAGATGCTCCTAAGACACACACACACACACACACACACACACACGCACACATTCCTCCTCTCCTGTAGTGTGTTTATCCTCCTGTCCCAGCTGTGTGTATGAAATAAGACCCGCGGGCATCTCTGAAACCTCCTCCATATGCTTGTGTGTGTGTGTGTGTGTGTGTGTGTGTGTGTGTGTGTGTGTGTGTGTGTGTGTGTGTGTGTGTGAAGCAGATATGGCTGAGTCTATCAGGGACCGGCGGGAGGCAGATAAACGAAGAGGTTCGGATGAGGAGAGAAAGAGAGAGGGAAATTAAAGTGTGTGTACAGACTACTGCATTGCAGACGTACAGGACGTACACACACACACACACACACACACACGAGTGTTGTGTTCAATTTGGCAACCCCACAAATCCTTCTCTTATACAAGGAGGATTCCACACCAATCTCAGCTGCATTCATTAACGCTGTTTTCATACTACTGGTTTTTCAGCAGTGTGCACTACATACTGTGCTGAGTATGTGGATTTGTGTTACGCACCAGGGCTTGACACTTACTTTTTTCCCAAGGTGCATCTATGGAAAAATTTAGGAGCACATTTAGAAACTTTAGGGGCACAACATTTATATATTAATCACACTGTAACAGATTTTTGTTCATTTTAACCGGTCCAATCAGCGAACAGTGGGAGTGGCTGAGAACGATGACATTGATGTTGTGTGCTAGTTTGAGATGACACACTTCACGACCAAACGTTAGCGATTGGTAATGGCAGATCCAGAGTGGCTCTGGGTCCAAAAGTTTTAAACTTCAACAGAGTCGTCTTCAAGGAAGTTAACGCTTGTCAGTGGAGAGTGGCCAGACTCTCTGTACAAATGAAATGTACGTGAGTCTGGTAGGACCGGGCTAAGTTTGCTACAAGCTTACATTGCTTAAATTGAACAAGTATGTCACATTTATATATTTCAAGTAAAGAGATTTTTGTTAACCATAATAACACTGATACTAGTAAAATCTATATATTTAATAATATGCGTCAAATAATGTTCTTAGTCTTTCCTTCCTGTGACGGGCAACCCAGACAGAAGCTGCAATAGTTTACTTTAAATTAAATGGAAAATGTTTGTGTAACTAAATAATAACCGGGGTGGAAATTGGACACACGGCGTGACTTTTATTTAATAAACAAGCCCGAAATGCACTGGGACTCTTATTTTGAAATGCTTTATTATTGCAGGAGCTCATTCAAATTCAGATGAGGGAGATTAAATATGCATTCTTACAAACGTATACAACATGTTACAGTATAAACAGCGTAAAGTAAACATAATTGATCAGCATTCGTTCATAAGCATTCGCTGGCATAAATGTGTGCTATTCATTGATTGGTCGAGCCTGTCGAACGCACAAAAGCGCCACCTTCAGGCTTTGAAACGTGAAGCGTTCACATTTATTTAAAGGTGCACTATGTAACTTTTCCGTCCGCTAGACGTCGCCTATTCAAAACAAAGGCGTAGCCTGATGACACCAAGCTCACAGCTGGTGGGAAAGAATGGGGATAGGACTCGGGCAGAGATCATGTTCATGGATGTGATTATTAACGTTACTGTAGTGTGAAGCAGAGCGGGGCCGAGTGATTGTTAGTAAGATGAACGCAACACACGCCTCGCGAGCAGCGGGACTTTTATTACGCCACAGTCACCGGCGCCATTTCCGCTTTATCATGAGTATGAGGTGACGCAGCTCTGTTGATCATATTAGACACATCTGAGCATGTTGAGAATGATGTGATGACGTTACTCTGTGCGTTCGCTCGCGGCTGCTGTGGCACTCGTTCACACTGCAGTGAGAGTAAAGCGCTTCTGCAGAATAACACCACAAACCGAACGCGGATATGATGTCATCGACAGGCCACGCCCTCACACGTCCCGGTTCATTGGGGAAAATAGCAGTTTACTCACGATTTACGATTTTGAGATATTGTAAGAACTCAACTGAACAAAATATATAACACTGGCCTAGTGGCTTTTGGATATTTTACTGAAAAAAAGTTACATAGTGCACCTTTAACAAAGATTGGTTTTAGTTAATTATTTGATGTGGGGGTGTGACCTCGTGATTGACAGCTACTCTGAGTGAAGTCACCAAATGACTTTTACAGTCATATAGCATTTTAATGTTACATATTGCAGCTTTAATGAAATCGTATCCTGCTGAAGTTTAATAATCACACTAGGCAGTGTCGCGATTTACGTTTTTCCATCCCCAAAATGTAAGACGCCTTAAAATGATCAAGACGCTTGTTATAGCATTTAAGGTATTGAAGACTTTTTATGATCTTACGTTTAAGAAAACTGAGGGGGATTTTTTTCATTCGCACACGTGCTCCAAAATACATTGTACAGTCCGCACACATCTATTTTTTTTTTTGCGAGTGAAATCCTCGCCCTGTCGAGAATCATGTCGTTTTTACGTTTTTCCATCTAATACTTATATTTCATTTTAGTTTCTGGAAAAAGATTTTTAATTGCTTAATTTTAGCTTTAGTTAACAATAACAACACTGCAGAACACTCTGGAGGTAATACTGTATCCCACAATGCAATGCACTCATCACTCATTGCAATTAATCTTTTTGTTATTCTAACTCCTCCTCAACTCATTAATCAAATAAAACTTTACCGCATTCTGTTTTACATACTGTGTCTCAGTTAGCAGTATACTAGTACTTCATTCTGAACATGATTTATTCTGCTCTGTGTGTGTGTGTGTGGCAGGGCCACGATACGTAGTGCAGATCGGTGACAAAGTCATCGACTATAATGAGGATTTCCGTCTGTTTCTGGCGACCCGTAACCCCAGTCCCTTCATCCCGCCTGACGCCGCGTCTGTCATCACTGAGGTGAACTTCACCACCACTAGAGCAGGACTACGAGGACAGGTAACACACACACACTCACTTATGACAAGCCACTTATTACCTGCTCCGACTCCAGAAAGACCATCATTATTGTGTGTGTGTGTTTAGCTGCTAGCGTTGACCATCCAGCAGGAGAAACCAGAGCTGGAGAGCGAAAAAACCAAGCTCCTGCAACAGGAGGAGGAGAAGAAGATACAGCTCGCTCAGCTGGAGGAGTCGCTGCTGGAGGTACTGAAGCAACAATCCCAGCATGCTCCTCCACAATCTTTCAGGACCCCCACATAAGGGACCCCATCCTAAAATTTAAAACATAAAGCTGTGTATTTTCATGTATAAAGACATTAATGCTGTGAAAAATTACTATAGTGCTCTGCTGTTAGATGTATTATTTATTTAAATTAAAATAATTTACAATTATTAATTTTAATCATTTAAATAAAAATATATTTTTTTTTTGGTATAATTTTATCTTTATTTTATTTTTTGACATGACAGCTGACCACCACTCACTGAATTGGTCACATGACTTACTAAGGAAAAGTCACAATTGTTAAAATATTTATTTTATTTTAATTAATTTTACATTATTACTCACATTTTATTTTATTGTATTTTATTAATTTATTATTTTAATCAATTATTTATTTATTAATACAGTGATTTTCTCTAAACGTTTTCCACTCCCTTGTGAGCCCCTGGACCCCTGGATTATGGGATGTTTTCTCCAGGTACTCAACAAACAGTGTGTGTTTTGTGTGTGTGTAGACTCTGGCGACGGCTCAGGGGAATATCCTGGAGAATAAGGAGCTGATTGAGTCTCTGAACCAGACCAAAGCCAGCAGTGCTCTGATCCACCAATCGCTGACTGAATCCCACCGCCTGCAGACGTCACTCGACCAGGTGATGCTGGGAAGAGTGCGATTATGCCACAGATACCAGGAATGAACGAAACAGCAGGTGGCACCAGTGTAACGTCCGTCTGTGTCCGTGTGTCTGTAGGAAAGGGACGCGTACCTGCCGCTAGCCGAGACAGCCAGCAAGATGTACTTTGTGATCACGGATCTGTCCAAGATTAATAACATGTACCGGTTCAGTCTGGTGTCGTTCCTGCGACTCTTCCACCGAGCGCTGCAGACCAAACAGGTGACGTGGACACACACCTCACACCTCACACACATGCACTGATATTAGTGGAGCTAACTGTGTGTGTGATGCAGGAAAGCGAGAGCACCGATGTGAGGATCTCCACGCTGGAGAGCAGTCTGAAGGGCATGGTGTATGAGTATATCTGCCGCTCACTCTTCAAGGTAACACACACTGATTCCCTCGCTCCCATTGAGACGACCCCGCCCACATAAAACCCCCAGCACCAATCAGAGCCCTCGTTATGTTCCCATAGTGATGACCCCACCCACTTACAACCACAGCATCAACCATGTTCCTTTTCTCCACTGAAATGATGTTGGTGCTTATGCCTGGACAACAGAAGTGACAGCAGCCGGTCATTTTCATGACAGGTTTTCATAATGACCAGAGCATGGTTCAGTCATGTGACTTGAGGCAACATCACTTTTTTTATTTTATTTTATTTTATTTTCTGACATGACAGCTACTCATTGAATCGTTGAGGCAGTCTCATTTTATTTAATTAATTTATTATTTTATTTTATTTTCTGACATGACAGCTGACTGCTACTCATTGAAATGTCACATGACTTGAGGCAGTCACACCCAGCCACACACACACTTTATTTATTTATTTATAGTCACATTTTATTTTTATTTTATTTGTGTATTGTTTATTTTATTTTCTGAAATTACATTACAATTACATAATTTGATTTAGATGTATTTTATTATTATTATTAACTTTATTTTCTGCCATGACAGCTGGCCACCACTCACTGATTTGGTCACTGGAAATACATAAATAACTCAAACTGAACTAAAACAAAGCTGAAATAAAAATAAATTAAACCTACATATATATATATATAAAAAACAAAACAAATAAAAATGACAAAAGTGCATAACAAAAAAAAAAAAAAAAAAAAAACTATAATAGTATATAATTAATAAA
>JAGHMJ010005366.1:282500-287500 GCA_018749465.1 Paracanthobrama guichenoti
AGGTTGTTACACAGTAACAACGAGAACAGAAAGTGCAGTGCAATGTCAGTGTATCGATGCTTATCCTGAAGTGAAGTCACGTGATGTTAAGTTCAGGAGTCTGATGGCCTGGGGGAAGAAGCTCCTCCTGAGTCTCTCAGTTTTGGCCATCAGGCTTCGGAAGCGCTTACCAGATGGCAGCAGCGTGAAATGAGGGTTTGTAGGGTGATTACAGTCCTTGATGATTTTAGTAGCTCTACCTTTGCAGCGTTTGGTGTAGACGTCCTGCAGAGACGGGAGAGCTGACCCTGAGATACGCTCGGATAAGCGCACGACTCTTTGCAGGGCTTTGCGGTCATGACTGGTGCTGTTCCCATACCACGCTGTGATGCACTGAGTTAGTACACTTTCTATCGCCCCTAAATAGAAAGTTTTCAGGATAGCTGGTGAAACCCTGAATTTCCTCAGCTGGTGCAGGTGGTACAGTCTTTGCCTGGCTTTTTTCACCTGTGTCTGAATGTGAGCAGTCCAGGTCAGGTCCTTGGAGATGTTTACACCCAGGTACTTGAAGCTGCTCACTCTCTCTACTGGTGACCCGCTGATCATGAGGGGGGGGTATGTCCGTTGCTGTCTCTTCCTGAAGTCCACAATCATTTCTTTGGTCTTGCCAACATTCAGAGAGAGACA
The DNA here is from genome assembly GCA_018749465.1 of Paracanthobrama guichenoti. NCBI lineage: Eukaryota > Metazoa > Chordata > Actinopteri > Cypriniformes > Gobionidae > Paracanthobrama > Paracanthobrama guichenoti. The sequence continues at coordinate 283,167 of JAGHMJ010005366.1, forward strand.
GTTGTCCTGGCACCATGATGTTAGTTGCTCCACCTCGTCCAAGTATGCCGTCTCATTGTTGTTGGAAATGAGGCCCAGGACAACAGTATCATTAGCAAATTTGATGATAGAGGTGGAGCTGTGTGTGGACAAACAGTCATGTGTGTAGAGAGAGTAGAGCAGGGGACTCACGACACAGCCCTGTGGAGCTCCCACACTCAGGGTGATGGAGGTGGAGGTGGACTCACCACCTGAGGCCTGCCAGTGAGGAAGTCCTCAATCCAGTGGCAGAGAGAAGAATTCAGGCCGAGATCCAGGAGTTTGGAGGTTAGCTTGATGGGAACTATGGTGTTAAAGGCTGAGGTATAGTCAATAAATAGCAGCCTTGCGTAGTTCCCACTTTTGCTGTCGATGTGAGGGAGGACATGAGAGATGGCATCTTCAGTCGATCTATTGGGACGATAGGCAAACTGAAGAGGGTCCAAAGTGTCAGGAATGAAGGCGCAAATGGGGTTTTTAATGAGTCTCTCAAAGACCTTCATGACTATAGACGTGAGAGCCACTGGACGATAGTCATTTAGGCAAGAGGGTTTACTGTTCTTAGGGACAGGGAAGATAGATGTAAACAACCCGGCGAGCTGATCAGCACAGGACCGCAGAACACGACCTGAAATACCATCCGGCCCGGCAGCTTTCCTGACGTCCACACGCTTGAGTGCTCTCCGAACTTCATCCTCTGAGACAGAGATCACGTGGTTGTTGCTGCTCTGAGTAATTTCCACTTGGCAGAGTCGCGTTGCCGCGGTTACAGTCAAAGCGAGCGTAGAAAGAGTTTAACTCGTTCACGAGCAACGGGTCGGCGCTCCCCTCTGCAGAGGATTTAGATCCAAACGAGCAGATGGACCTCAGACCTTGCCACATGCGCCGCGAGTCGTTGAGTTGGAAATGAGACTCCACTCGGTCTTTATACCGGAGCTTTGCGGCTTTAACTGCACGTCTGAGAGCATAGCAGGACGATCTGTATTCATTCATATTCCCTGAATGGAGACCAGCGTTGTAAGCAGCAGTGCGTGCGCTCACTGCCGCGCGGATTGAATTGTCCACCCACGGTTTCTGATTTGAGAAGGACGTTATTGTTATTGTTTGCGTGGCTTGCTCTGTAAGCGTGTTGATGAAGCAAAGCGCCACGTCTGTGAACTCGTTTACGTCGGCTGAACTCGCTCGGAACATGTCCCAGTTAACATCATCCAGAGCTGCCTGAAGCGCGGTCTCTGAGTGGGGTGACCAGCGTTTAACTTCCCGCCTCACTGGGGGTTCCTGAACGAGCTTTTGTTTGTATTCGGGAGTGAGGAAAATTGCGGCATGATCCAAACGCTGGAAGTGACCGCGCTTTATAGGCGTTCTTGAACGGAGAGTAGCAATGATCCAGCGTGTTTGCTCCTCGTGTAGGACAGGAGACGTGTTGGTGAAAGTTTGGCAGGACTTTCTTTAGGTTTGCTTTGTTAAAATCGCCCGCGACGATGAAAGCAGCATCGGGGTGTTTGTTTATGACGCCGCTGGCAACATCATGAAGGCCAGATAAAGCCAGCGCTGTGTCTGCCTGCGGATGTAAACGGCGGTCGCGACAACCGCAGAAAACTCCTCGGCAGATAGAATGGGCGGCAGATGATTGTTAAATGTTCCAGATGAGGCGAGCAGGACCGCGAGAGAATGGTGATGTTCCTGGGATCGCACCATTTCTTGTTGATCATGAAACACACTCCACCGCCTTTGGATTTACCGGCCTCGGCTGTTCTGTCCATCCGAAAAACAGAAGTTCTCCTACGGCGTCACAGCTGTGTCCGGGACCGCGGGCGTGAGCCATGTTTCGGACAAACAAAAGATGTTACAGTCTCTCATGTCCCGTTGAAAACTTATCCTGGCTCTAAGATCGTCCATCTTATTCTCCAAGGATTGAACATTTGCTAGAAGAATGCTCGGGAGAGGAGGTCTGAATGCCCTTTTCCTCAGTCTGTTACGGATACCAGCGCGTTTCCCACGGTGTTTCTTTGTTCTACGCCGCTGGCTCTGTCCATTGTTCAACTCGGCATTCCGAAGGATCTCAGATGGCCACAGAGGATCGGCGAAAGTGTCCTGAAACAGTCCAGTGTAGAGGTAACCAATGTCCAAAAGAGTTTTGCTGTCATAGCAGATCAATGCAGTTGATCAGTTTGTAAAAATTGAGAGTAAAAGAAAGTAAAATAGTAAATAAAAGCACAGTCTTCGCGGAGCGACCTGAACGGCGACCGAACGCGGCGGGGCCATTTAGAATTTTTTTTTATTTTTTTTTATCATCTATTTTTTTTAGATAGATAGATAGATAGATAGATAGATAGATAGATAGATAGATAGATAGATAGATACAGACAGATAGATAGATAGAATGACAGATAGATAGATAGATAGATAGATAGATAGATAGATAGATAGATAGATAGATAGATAGATAGATAGATAGATAGACAGACAGATAGATAGACAGATAGATAGATAGATAGATAGATAGATAGATAGATAGATAGATAGATAGACAGACAGACAGATAGATAGACAGATAGATAGATAGATAGATAGATAGATAGACAGACAGACAGACAGACAGACAGACAGATAGATAGGCAGATAGACAGACAGAGAGAGACAGATAGATAGATAGATAGATAGATAGATAGATAGATAGATAGATAGATAGATAGATAGATAGATAGATAGAATGACAGACAGACAGACAGACAGACAGACAGACAGACAGATAGATAGATAGATAGATAGATAGATAGATAGATAGATAGATAGATAGATAGACAGACAGACAGATAGATAGACAGACAGATAGATAGATAGATAGAATGACAGACAGACAGACAGACAGGCAGATAGACAGATAGATAGGCAGATAGACAGACAGAGAGACAGACAGATAGACACAGACAGACAGATAGATAGATAGATAGACAGACAGATAGATAGATAGATAGAATGACAGACAGACAGACAGACAGACAGATAGATAGATAGATAGATAGATAGATAGATAGATAGATAGATAGACATAGATAGACAGAGATAGGCAGATAGACAGATAGATAGATAGAGATAGACAGACAGACAGACAGACAGACAGACAGACAGATAGACAGACAGATAGATAGATAGATAGATAGATAGATAGATAGATAGATAGATAGATAGATAGATAGATAGATAGAGTGATAGTTTGAGCGTGTGAAGTTGCTCTTGGTTTCTTCTGTAGATTTATTTCAGTTCATTTGTTCTTTTATTGGAGTCGGTGTGTTTTATTAGCTTGTCTAATGATTCCAGTGAATTACAGCAGTTACACTGATGAGCACAGGTGAAGCTGTAGTCATAAAGCTGAGTGAGAGGAAGAGCTGCGTTCAGGGTGAGCGTCCGCCAGCAGAGGGAGCTGCTCAGGAATCTGATGATGGAAAAGCTGTTATTTTACAATTATCGATTCATGCTTGGACTTTATATCTAATGTCCTTAAACAGCAGTTTGCCTCGCTTATAGAAATTTATTAGTGGAGTACCAATTGAACTCTTGACAGAAATGTGTTTTTAACGTCCTCTACTTTTCTCTTTCAATTCATCAGTGAGACCAAAACTCTGTGGAGCGGATTTTTATTCCAACATTTAAGCTGTCTAAATAATGTTTGTAAAGATCTAATAACATTACAGTTTTAGTTTTGATCATGTTAACAGGCAAACGACCATCAGGAGAGCACAACACTGACTCCAGACACTAGATGAGGTTGTTCTGATCCATTTGTACATTTCAATATCGAACTGAATCCATCCTGAGCCAAATCCCCGACTCGCTCCATTTCCTGTTTGTGCCGAGCGACCAGATTTTTAGGGCTCTAGGATTTAAAAGCCGTAAAATGGGCAGAATCGCGGAATCCAGTCATAAAAACGGAGTCAGTACACTTAAATCAAACCGCGATATAGACTAGTGTATGTTATTATTAACACGCTAAAGACCATTTAAATATGAATCCTGCATGTTCTGTGACACTCGTGGTGTTTTCAGCGTCTGTCGTCTCACTATATGAGGACGTGAACGCATGAACTTCATCTCCAGAGCTGCTCTGAGAGTCACAGCACCAGCTTTTCGCCGTTTCATCTGAGAAAACTCTCATTAAACACACAGAAACTTCACGGCAACCCGTCAAAATAAAAGTTCAACTTGAAGAAATTATGACAGAAATAATATTACAGCAGAATTTAGCAACCCTCTACAATGCGAGTAAATCACTCACATATGCGAGTATATTTCACTCTGGGGGACTAAATAATATC
>JAGHMJ010005366.1:292500-295000 GCA_018749465.1 Paracanthobrama guichenoti
TATTCTGATTTGTGGAATGATAAAAAGAGAAATCCAAAACCCCCTCTGACTCTAATATGTCAACAAAACAAACAAACAAACAAGACTTTTGAACCTGCTTCATCCAATGTCCAGATTTTTGTTCTAGAAATGTATGCAAATGAGTGCATATTTAATTAGATAATGTCTCATTTGCATATTTAAACATTAATGTTAAACCCTGAATACTTTTATTCAGCAGGGATGCATTAAATTGATCAAAAGTCACAGTAAAGACATTTATAATGTTAGAAAAGATTATATTACTGTTTGAACTTCCTACTATATGAAATGTATCACCATTTCCACAGAAATATGAAATAATCATAAATGTGTGTTGAGCATCAGATCCTCATATTAGAGTGATTAGTGAAGGATCATGTGACGCTGAAGACTGGAGTAATGATGATAAATTCAGCTGTGATCACAGGAATAAATCACACTTTACTGTATACTCACATAGAACACACTTATTTTAATTTATAATAATATTTCACAATTGTTACTGTGTTTTTGATCCAATAAATGCAACCTTAGTGAGCAGAAGAGACTTTTTTTTAATATATATATTTTTTTATATATATATATATATATATATATATATATAAAAACAATCGTGCACTGTTCCTTTAAGAACTGCCTCTGAATTCTATTACAAGTTAGCAAGAGATTCTAATAGTTCTACTTGGTTGGATCTCAGTGTTTGATGGGGACTAAAGGTTGTGTGTGTGTGTGTGTGTGTGTGTGTTTAGTTGATGGAGGCTGGCAGATCTCCTGATGGTTTTCCAGCGTCCACCGTCTCGCTTCTGTGGAGATAATCAGAACTGTAGATTTCTCTGTAAACAACACGGACACACGGTTTTCTCCTGAAAGAGCCTGCAGAAGGCTCGACATGTCCAGGTCTGAGACGACACACACACACACACACACTGAGTCTGTCTCCCCCGAGGCTCTCACACACACACACACCTCTTACAGGACGTTCTTCGGCGCTCAAAACACCTTACGGTGTCAATTACCCTTCACGCAGGGATCCTTCTGTTCCTCTCTCGTCTGTTTTTGTCTTTGTCGCTGATCCTATCTGTCTTTTCCTTCTCTTTTTCCATCGTGGTAATGAGCTATAAATGTGCAGTACACCTTGGCTGAAGACGATACATCACTCTAGAGATCGAATGGGTTTGCAGGGTTACACTGATGCTATAATTATTACAACTCTAAAATAAATAATAACATTCCTCATGAATAGTAATATCCGTTCCACTGCCATTAGCTCTAATGCCGCGTCATTAGGAATTAAAGCAGAGCTCACTAAATCTTTAAGTACGTCCTGACTAGCAGAAGACCTTTTCCCCTGCCACTGCCATGAAGAATTACTCTGGGCCTCCGAACACGCCACAAATAACACTTCACCATAATGTTCAGTTCATGCTTTAGGTGTAGCGAAATCATTTATTTTATTATGAACATTTATTATTTCAAGTTATAACATTTAACTTTTTAAGTTGTGTAAAATTAACATTTTATTAAATTTTTTCCCCTTATTGTACCATTTAACTTTTCGAGTTGTACACATTTATTTTAGTTTATTTTTTATTATGAACCACATTAACATTTAACATTTAATGTTGTATAATTTACATTTATTTTATTATTTTTTATGTACCTTATTATAACATTTAACACTTCAAGTTGTATAAATTAACATTTATTTCATTTTATTATAAACCTTAATATAAAAATTAGCATTTCAAGTTGAATAAATGAATACTTATTTTTTTATTTTATTTTATTTTATTCTATTTTTTAACCTTATTATAACATTTAACATTTTAAGTTGTATGAATTAACTTTTTGTTTTTTTATTTATTTATTTAAATTATTGTATTTTATTGTGTTGTAGTTTATTTTTAACCCTATTGTAACATTTAAAATTTAAGTTGAATACATTTTATTTTATTTTTTATTACGAATTTATAACATTTAACATTTTAAGTTGTATAAATAAACTTCTATGATTTTATTTTATTATTTATTATGAACCACATTATAACATTTGTTTCATTTTATTTTAGATTTATTTTATTATTTTTATTATAAACCTTAATATAACATTTAACATTTTATTTTAATTTCATATTTTATTTTTTTACCTTATTGTAATATTTACATTTTTAGGTAGTATAAATTAATTTAATTTAATTTAATTTTTATGATTAACCCTATTTTAACATTTAACATTTCAAGTTGTATATATTAACGTTTTATTTTATTGTATTTTATTTTATTTTATTTAACTTTTACAGGTGTTACCAGGTCTCACAAGTTCATCTGCACACACGTTTTACAGCAGAGATTCAGCTGGAGCATTAATACCGTGGTATTTCTGAGCAGTAAACTGTGGTTCACTCTTCACTATGCCTGACAGATGGGCTCTTCCAGTATAGACGTCGTCTTTTATCATAATAAGAGCAGTTTAGTCTGT
>JAGHMJ010005366.1:300000-312500 GCA_018749465.1 Paracanthobrama guichenoti
GTGTGTGTTGTATAACTTGAGGTCTGTAATGGTTGTGGAGTCAATCAGATGAGGCTGTGAGAGAGTAAATCCCTATAAAACACACACAAGAGATTGTTATTGGTTTGATGCTTTGCATTTATTGATTTAATTTGTTGTAGTGAGACATCTAATTGTGTGTGTGTGTGTGCGCGTGTCTGTGTGTGCGTGTGTGTGCAGGAGATCAACAGTATGAAACCCAAGGCCGGCTTCAGGCTCTGGTTGACGGCTGAGGTCCATGCGAAGTTCACTCCCATACTCCTCCAATCCAGCCTGAAGATCACCTATGAGGTCAGTGTGTGTCATCAAGGGCTGGCTTGACAATATAATTTTCTCCATTTGAATCGATTCTCACTTTGATGATCTTAATTCCCAATAGTGGATATTTTAGTCTGCTGTTTTCAGTTGATCTCTTAACATTATGTGTAGTGCACCCAAATCACAATAAGCTTTGTGTTTCGTGATGATTGTGTACTGAGCGTCTGCAACTTTCACTTTGATTTGCGGCAGTGTGCTGAAGAGATACTCAGCTGCTCGTCTGCGGCCATGCGTGATGCAGGATATAAAAAGGGAGTTGTGTCTGATGTTTGCTAACAGTGTATCGCTGCTCATGTATTTCCTAGTTTTACCCCGTTTTACCCCGAAAAAGAACGTCTCCGTGAGTATATCGGGGACAGAGACGCATCTCAGACCTACCAATAACGAGTGTGTGTGTGTGTGTGTGTGTGTGTGTGTGTGTTCAGGCTCCTCCAGGGCTCAAGAAGAACCTGCAGAGGACGTATGAATCCTGGAGCGCGGAGCAGATCAGTAAAGGTGGTCACCTGACTCGAGCTCAGTCGCTCTTCTGCCTGGCCTGGTTCCACGCCGTGTGTCAGGAGAGACGCAACTATATTCCTCAGGTACACACCTGTCACATGACCCTAGAGCACACACTGTATACAAGAAGTCTCTTCTGCTCATCAAGGCTGCATGAGCCTAGGTGAGCATAACAAAATAAAATCACCATAATCTTAATAAATAAATAAATAATCTTAATCTTTTTCTTAAAAAAAAAAAAAAAAACTTAATTATTCCAAACTTGTGTCCGGTAGTGTACATATGGGCGGCTCTTCCTCAAACAATCGCTGGGAATCAAACAGGATCTGTTGGATGTGTTTGAGTAATTAATTCCGACTCTGAATGAAACTACTGCGCGCCAGGCCTTTGAAGAGCTCCATTTAATTAGCTGATGCGTTTCTCTTTCGTAATGTGTCTCGCTCACTCCATCTGTCTCTCTCTCCTAAAGTGGGCAGAATCTAATAAGCTGTGTAGGAGAAAAGGAATTCATTGAGCTGATAGTGTCTCTTACAGGAGTTGTGTGAAGGAAAACACGTTTCTTGCGCCACAGTCAAACTAAATCTTATATCTATTTTAAGACTATTAATCATACAGACAATTAAAAAAAAAAAATTGCACTCACACACACACACACACACACACACACACACACGTTGTGTTTCCATGTTTTATGGGGACTTTCCATAGACGTAATGGTTTTTATACTGTATAAACTGTATATATCTTATCCCCTTACACTAACCCTGCCCCTAAACCTACCCATCATAGTAAATTTTCTGCATTTTTACATTTTCAAAAAACATCAGTATGATGTTTAGTATGATTTATAAGATGTTTTCCTCATGGGGACCAAAAATTGACCCCGCAAGTACATTTCGGATTTCGGATATTGCCATCTTTGTGGGGACATTTTGTCCCCATTAGGTAGGGTTTACCAGGACACACATTCTCACTCACACACACACACACACACACACACACACACACACACACACATTCACACACACACTCACTCGCTCACTCACTCACTCACTCTCTCACACATTCATACACACATTTATATTCACACTCACTCAAACACACACTCACACACACGCTCACAATCACACACACTCAGTCACGCACACACTCACACACACTCAGTCACGCACACACACACACACACACACACACACACACACTCACACTCACACACACTCGCAATATCTATATTTAAGCACACACACAGTCTGTTCTTCCCCTGAGCTTCTAATACAATAAAGTGAATATCTTTAAATTATGTTTTATCGACTTGATACCGAAGTACCAGCACTTTGATGTCAGTAACATTTACATCATCAGATGACAGGGGTTTAAAAAGGTTTCCTTTCATACACTGGCTTAGATTAAATGATGCCTGTTGTAAAAAGTCTGGGAACAATTTATTGCCAAAGAAAAGATTAATGACTTCACGTGTCCTTGGAAATTCATGTCTAGCTTTTGAAACATGACTCCATATTTAATCATGAATCAGAGACTTTTCAAGTGTGAGTTTCTGTTGCACAGGCTGAATATATGAAGTGGAATTGAACTGATGATGATGATGATGATGTGTTTGTGTTGCACAGGGTTGGACGAAGTTCTACGAGTTTTCTCTGTCAGACCTGAGAGCCGGCTTTGAGATCATTGACCGTCTGTTTGAAGGTGTGTGTGTGTGTTTATCTTCATGTGTGTATCTGGGTGTTTGTATGTTTTTATCTTTGCACACGTCGCATGTTTGAGTCTCACTGTACTGATTTTCCTTGTGTGTGTTTATGTATTTCAGGTGGGAAGGTGTTTCAGTGGGAATTCGTGCACGGTCTGCTGGAAAACGCCATCTACGGAGGCCGCATCGATAACGTGTGTGATCTGCGGATCCTTCGCTCGTACCTACAGCAGTTCTTTAACGCTCAACTCCTTGCGCAGTCGCACACGCACTCTCGTGTCAAGAAAACACACGCTTTCCCGGCTCAGATACACGTGCCTAACTCCTGTAGCATAGCGGTCAGTGAACTGTGTCTCAGTTTGCATACTACACTATATTGCCAAAAGTATTGGGAAACCCTTCCAAATCATTGAATTCAGGTGTTCACCTGAGTCAAACAGTTCAAACAAACATTAGTGAAAGAATGGGTCACTCTCAGGAGCTCAGTGAACTCAAGCGTGGTACTGTGATAGGTTGCCACTTGTGCAATAAGTCCATTCCTGAAATTTCCTCACTACTAAATATTCCATGCTCAACTGTTAATGGGATTATAACAAAGTGGAAGCCACGAAGTGGTAGGCCACGTAAAATCACAGAGTGGGGTCAGCACATGCTGAGGGTCACAGTGCGCAGAAGTCACCAACTTTCTGCAGAGTCAGTAGCTACAGACCTCCAAACTTCTGTGGCCTTCAGATGAGCTCAAGAACAGTGTGTAGAGAGCTTCCATGGCCGAGCAGCTCATCCAAGCCTTACATCAACAAGAGCAATGCAAAGCGTGGGATGCAGTGGTGTAAAGCACGCCGCCACTGGACTCTAGAGCAGTGGAGACGTGTTCTCTGGAGTGACCAATCACGCTTCTCTGTCTGACAATCCCATGGATGAGTCTGGGTTTGGCGGTTGCCAGGAGAACAGGAATTACCTGACGGCATTGTGCCAAGTGTAAAGTTTGGTGGAGGGGGGATTATGGTGTGGGGTTGTTTTTCAGGTGTTGGGCTTGGCCTCTTAGTTCCAGTTCTAGTTCCAGTAAAAGGAACTCTTAATGCTTCAGCATACCAAGACATTTTGGACAATTTCATGCTCACTTTGTGGGAACAGTTTGGGGATGGCCCCTTCCTGTCCCAACATGACTGCGCACCAGTGCACAAAGCGTCGGTCCATAAAGACATGGATGAGTGAGTTTGGTGTGGAGGAACTTGACTGGCCTGCACAGAGTCCTGACCTCAACCCGATAGAACACCTTTGGGATGAATTAGAGCGGAGACTGAGAGCCAGGCCTTCTCGTCCAACATCAGTGCCTGACCTCACAAATGCACTTCTAGAAGAATGGTCATAAACACACTCCTAAACCTTGAGGAAAGCCTTCCCAGAAGAGTTGAAGCTGTTAGAGCTGCAAAGGGTGGGCCAACTCCATATTAAACCCTACGGATTAAGAATGGGATGTCATTGAAGTTCATGTGCATGTAAAGGCAGGCGTCCCAAAACTTTTGGCAATGTAGTGTATGTGTACTTTGTAGTTCACAAGATTCAAGATCTTCTAATTGTGCATGCTTTTTGGTCTGATTCTATCCATAATCCACCCTGTTATGTGTGCAGGATTATCGTGTGATGGTGGACGCTCTTCCTGAAGACGACAAACCCAGTTTCTTCGGCCTGCCTGCAAACATTGAGCGCTCTTCACAGAGAATCATCAGCTCACAGGTGTGTGTGTGTGTGTGTGTGTGTGTGTGTGTGTGTGTGTGTGTGTGTGTGTGTGTGTGTGTGTGTGTGTAGGTAGAGGTCATGAGGGGTCAGAGGTGTTTTGAGAACATTGTGCTGAGCAGGACATTCCTCAACATCAAAGGCGTGTGTGTGATTTGTTGTTCTTCCTGTGGGGTGGAGATCATAATGCGTTAACAGACAAAGTGCATTCACATGCACAGGGTTTTCTTCATCTCATTGATTTTTTTTTTTACAGAATTTTTTTTTGATTTTCTTTAGACGTAATTTATGAATATTTTTTAGCTAGAATCTCTTCAGATGTTCTTAGGTAGTTTTTACTATATTTATATTTGCGAGAAGATTTCTAATTTCCTGAAGCAAACAGCAGTGCTTGCAAGCCAGCAAACGGAAAGTCTGTATCGCCACCTTGGAATTATAAGGTTCTCTCTGATTATAAGGATAGATGGCTATATGGCTGGATGATGGATGGATGATGGATGGATGGATGGATGGATGGATGGATGGCTAGATGGATGATGGATGGATGGAAGGATGGCTAGATGGATGGATGGATGGGTAAGGATTATTATGGATGGATGGATGGGTAAGAATTATGATGGCTGGATGGATGGATGGATGGATGGATGGATGGATGGATAAGGATTATGATGGATGGATGGATGGATAAGGATTATGATGGATGGATGGATGGATGGATGGATAAGGATTATGATGGATGGATGGATGGATGGGTAAGGATTATGATGGATGGATAAGGATTATGATGGATGGATGGATGGATGGATGGATGGATGGATGGGTAAGGATTATGATGGATGGATGGATGGATGGATGGATGGATAAGGATTATGATGGATGGATGGGTAAGGATTATGATGGATGGATGGATGGATGGATGGATGGATGGGTAAGGATTATGATGGATGGATGGATGGATGGATGGATAAGGATTATGATGGATGGATGGGTAAGGATTATGATGGATGGATGGATGGATGGATAAGGATTATGATGGATGGATGGATGGATGGGTAAGGATTATGATGGATGGATGGATGGGTAAGGATTATGATGGATGGATGGATGGATGGTAAGGATTATGATGGATGGATGGATGGATGGATAAGGATTGTGATGGATGGATGGATGGGTAAGGATTATGATGGATGGATGGATGGATGGGTAAGGATTATGATGGATGGATGGATGGATGGGTAAGGATTGTGATGATGGATGGATGGGTAAGGATTATGATGGATGGATGGATGGATAAGGATTATGATGGATGGATGGATGGATGGGTAAGGATTGATGATGGATGGATGGATGGGTAATGGATGGATGGATGATGGATGGATGGATGGATGGATGGATGGATAAGGATTATGATGGATGGATGGGTAAGGATTATGATGGATGGATGGATGGATAAGGATTATGATGGATGGATGGATGGATGGGTAAGGATTGTGATGGATGGATGGATGGGTAAGGATTATGATGGATGGATGGATGGATGGATAAGGATTATGATGGATGGATGGGTAAGGATTATGATGGATGGATGGATAAGGATTGTGATGGATGGATGGATGGATGGGTAAGGATTATGATGGATGGATGGATGGATGGATGGATGGATGGATGGATGGATGGATGGGTAAGGATTATGATGGATGGATGGATGGGTAAGGATTATGATGGATGGATGGATGGATGGGTAAGGATTATGATGGATGGATGGGTAAGGATTATTGTGGATGGATGGATAAGGATATTATGGATGGTTGGATGGATAAGGATTATTGTGGATTGATGGATGGATCGATGGATAAAGATTATTATGGATGGTTGGATGGATGGGTAAGGATTATGATGGATGGATGGATAAGGATAAGGATATTATGGATTTATGGATAAGGATTATTATGGATGAAAGGATGGATGGGTAAGGATTATTATGGATGTTGGATAAGGATTATTATGGATGGATGGATGAGGATATTATGGATGGATGGATGGATGGATAATGTAAATAAATTGTCCCAGAATAAGAATATGTGAATAAGTACATTTTTACCAAAATGTCAGAACCTTATAATTGCAAGGTGATGGTATGCAAATACATGCAAGAAAGACGACCAATCACAATTATGCAGATATAAATTATTGTCACGCTACTATTGTAAGTCAACAGGAGAATTCAACGCTAACGTTTTGGGTTGTGTATGTAAGAGGTTTAAGCTGAATTAATTGTGGTTTCATGCTTTTGACTTCATTTGTTATGCTTGCGATGCTTGACTGAGCCAAACTCACCACCACAATGCTAGAGTGTTAGGATGGTTGCTGAACAGTTGCTGAGGTGTTCAGGGTGAGGCATGAATATCCTCAATGAAATACGCAAATCAGTCCCATTCAGCTCGCTGTCACTCTGTCTCGACTTCACACGCACATTCTCTTTGTGTGTTCAGACCGTTACACTGCGCTCCTATTTGTCACTGTCAGGTTTAGACTGATCTTTGCCTCACTCACTCACTCACTCACTCACACACACACACACACACACACACACACACACACACACACACACACACACTGCTGTAGAGACCGTGTGTGTGTGTTGCTCTTGTAATGAGACCAATTTATCATGTGTAAGAGTCGCCCACCCCTTCACTGCAGCTTGCCACAATCACAGAGAGATGGAGGATAGTGCACGGTGAGAGCTACTGCGCTCATCTCAGGTGTGTGTGTGTTTGCGCAGGTGATCTCTCAGTTGAGGATTCTGAGCAGGTCTGTAGCATCCGGCTCCAAATTCGACAGAGAGATCTGGTCTAATGCACTCTCGCCCGTGCTCAACCTGTGGAAACGTCTCAATCAGGTATTTTATCAGCATTTTAGGACACATGTTATATCATATATTTATTATACTTTTTATGGTGTTAATGTTGCATGCGAAATGTATAACAGCACTTTTCAGTAGGTTTTCTGTCAGTACAATCTTGTTTTTCAAGAAAACAATAAAACATCATAAAACAATCAGAGCTGAAATGTGCCACTCAAAATGTGTGTCCTGGGAACTCAATGAAACACAATTTCCCAGCCTCACTCCTGGAAATGGTGTAAAGCCAAACCAACTGCAACGAACAGTTTCCACCAGCCGTTTTGTGTGCAATATGCATTAAATGTTCTGTGGGCGTGTCCTTCTGGGCTGAGTCTAGGTTCTGATTGGTTATTGATTCCTGCCGCTCTCTGATTGGCTTTTGCATCGTTTTAAAATCTGATAGATAGGGCTGGGTATCGATTCAATTCCGATTCACAAGATCTCTATTCGATTCTCGATTATCATTATGTTATAATGACTGTTGTCAATTAATTTCATTATTTGCATGCTGTCTTAGATGCGCAGCTTTCTGGGCATGTGCTTCAGATGTGTGTGCAGCAGTGGTGTAGTCGGGGGCATTCTTACACATACGCCGTATACTTTGCGTATACCCACTATTAAAGGTGCACTATGAAACTTTTCTGTCCGCCAGACGTCGCCTATTCCTGGGACATTTGTTCACCTCACAGCCGGTGGGAAAGAATCGGGATAGGACTCGGGCAGAGATCATGTTCATGGATGTGATTATTAACGTTACTGTAGTGTGAAGCAGAGCGGGGCCAAGTGATTGTTAGTAAGATGAACGCAACACACGCCTCGCGAGCAGCGGGACTTTTATTACGCCACAGTCGCCGGCGCCATTTCCGCTTTATCATGAGTATGAGGTGACGCAGCTCTGTTGATCATATTAGACACATCTGAGCGTGTTGAGAATGATGTGATGACGTTACTCTGTGCGTTCGCTCGCGGCTGCTGTGACACTCGTTCACACTGCAGTGAGAGTAAAGCGCTTCTGCAGAATAACACCGCAAACCGAACGCAGATGTGATGTCATCGACAGGCCACGCCCTCACACGTCCCGGTTCATTGGGGAAAATAGCAGTTTACTCACGATTTACAAATAGTTGGAAACATTTGGGATATTGTAAGTATTCAACTGAACAAAATATATAACACTGGCCTAGTGGTTAAAAATGTTACATATTGCACCTTTAACAGAATATTTTTATCTATAGATTTATATGACAACTGTGATGTTGTAGCTATTGCTTCTGTATGTGTATGTTGCGATATTTCATACTGTAACAAATGCTATTAGCCTAGAAATCTAGATGCACCCTAGCGGCAGCAAATCTAATTTGCAGTCAGCAACTCTAGTAACGTGGCATCTAGCAACTCTCCGTTGACTTGCGAGCTGGAAAAACCAAACTCTGGTCAGGCCAATCATGTATAGAGTCGGTGGGCGGGCTTAACATAATGGCGGCAGAGTTGCAACGGTTCCGCGTGCTACTTGAAAACAAAGAAGCTGGCGAACAGCGGTCTTTCGAATAGGCTTTGACCGCGACTCTGGAAGACTTGGAGTTAAACTTTTCTTTGAGAAAAGAGCAAAGAACGGCACTGAAGTCATTCTTAGAAAGGAAGATGTGTTCGGAGTTTTGCCGACCGGATACGGTGAAAGTTTAATCTATCAGCTAGCTCCGCTACACCTTCTTCGTTGCTCTGGTTGGTTGTAGCGCTATCCTATTGCGTTCAGAGGGAATCTGAAAGACAACCGTTTATCTCGCCTCTCGGATTGAGCCCTGCCAACGGTGTGTTCCCAGACCCAACATCTGGCTTGTCAGGTTAAAATGCTATAGTAAAAAAAAGTAAAATGTTAAATAAAGTTAGTTTGACTATATGACTTAACGTATGAATGTATCGTTGAAGGGAAATGACTGTATTCTTTTCCTCTTCCCTCCGTGTCACGTGTAGAGTTTTATAAGCTCAGTGCTGCTTTGTTTACAGAGGTTACCAGGGAAACTGCTCTATTTCTGCTGTTCTATAAGCGCCACCTACTGACAGAGGCTGGATTTACATTTTCATTCGGCCTATCAGCGGTTTCCGTTTGTGAAACTCAGACCACAGTTTTATTCGCTGTTGTACATTTTTACCAGCTGATGCTAGTGAGCTAATGTATAAACCAAAACTACTCCCTTAAACAATTAATGCCAAAGCAAATTTAAGAAAATATTATCTGGAAATATTTATTTTTTTACCATCCACTTGCATAATGAATCATTAATTTCATATTCATCACGTTTCGCACACACACACACACACACACACACAGACAGACAGACACACACACACACACAGACACACACACAGACAGACAGACACACACACACACACACACAGACACACACACACACACACACACAGACACACAGACAGACAGACACACACAGAGGTTTCTCCTCTACCACCACCGATGTGCAGCACCACCTCGATAATAAGACGGCAGCCGATTGGTGGAGAGGAGAC
Organism: Paracanthobrama guichenoti; assembly: GCA_018749465.1. NCBI lineage: Eukaryota > Metazoa > Chordata > Actinopteri > Cypriniformes > Gobionidae > Paracanthobrama > Paracanthobrama guichenoti. Next base: position 309,702 of record JAGHMJ010005366.1, read on the forward strand.
CGAGTGATGAAGCCAATCAGTATATGGGGATGATTAGGAGGCCATGATGGACAGAGACCAATGGGCAAATTTGACCAGGATGCCGGGTTTACACCCTACTCTTTTTCCGAAGGACATCCTGGGATTTTTAATGACCACAGAGTCAGGACCTCTGTTTAACGTCTCATCCGAAGGATGGTGCTTGTTACAGAACAGTGTCCCCATCACTATACTGGGGTGGTAGGACCCACACAGACCACAGGGTGAGCGCCCCCTGCTGGCCTCACTAACACCTCTACAAGCAACTGCCTGGTTTTCCCAGTTGGTCTCCCATCCAGGTACTGACCAGGATCAGCCCTGCTTAGCTTCAGTGGGAAACCAGTCTTGGGCTACAGGGTGATATGGCTGCTGGTTTATTAAAAACATGTTGGGGGGTGCTACTGGGTAATAGTACACCACTTCTTTTTTTAGGACTGCACCAAAACTTCGCACGTACAAGTTATCTTGCGTCTTCTTGCACTTGAATGCTCAAATTGGCAAGGCTTGAAGACACGTGCAAATGATAAACTTTCATGACCATGCAGAACTGGCCCGATCGGGATAAGGACAGTTCCTTCAGCTGTCTGCAATGTCTTTCCCGCTGAAAGGCACACCTGCATCCGCCATGTTCAGCACTACTGTTAAGTTACTGATGGATCCTTTCTGTCCTGTCTCAGGGTTCCTCGTTGATCCATCAGAAGGTGGCTCTGCCCAGCGAGGGCGTCGGCTCTCCTGTCCTGTCATTCGTCCAGCTGGAGCAGTTTAATGGTATACGATTGGTCCAGAGCATTCACCAATCGCTGGCCTCGCTCAGTAAGGTCATCCGAGGCACGTCCCTCATGACGGCTGACGTACACAAGCTGGCCACTGCACTTCTGAACCAAGAGGTAAGAGTGAAGGAACCGAAGCGAATCCCTGTCTCCTGCATATTGTTTTAGTTTTCATTACAAGAAACTATCTAACTATTTTTTCATAAAGTAATTGTATTCTTCAATTATATTATATGTCTTTAAAGGCCGTAAGAGTCAGAAATGTCCACGTCACTCACATACTTTAGCGTTTTATTAAGCAGTACAGTATGATAGGCTGTGCTAAATGAAAAGCTCTCTTCCCCTGTCTCTCTCAGTGTCCGTTGAGTTGGCAGAATAAATGGGAAGGCCCTGAAGACCCGATGCAGTATTTGCGAGCCGTGGTGTTCCGAGCGCTGGCGATTCAGGTAAACACACTCACGCAGATGTTTAAATGTGTTGATTCAGAGGTCGTGGCATGCGTTTGACCTCCTCCAGGTGTTCTTGAGTTTGTTTAGCCGTGTCTATGGGAGCGTTATGATCCTAAAATACGGGAATGCCACGAAGCAGCCGTGTTTGTTCAGGATGCACCTGGCCTTGTAAATAGGCCACATATTTTCCTGCTGCAATAAGGCCATGGCGAGCGATCATCTGACCTAATGAGTCTCACGAGACGTCTGCCCACACCGCCACGGGTCTCCCGTCATGCTCAACAGCTGCCAGCGGACGCCGCCGTGTGTGTCGAGGCATCTCTTTTCCGAGTATAAAGCCATTGGAATGTAGGCCGCAGTGTCAGAGATGACTCATCTCATTATATCATGGCTTTTTCTGTGCTTTTACACTCTTTTGTGCTTTGGCTTTGGATAAAAGTGCTTTCTGAATGGCAGCCCTGCCATAAATTCCAGCTGTGTGAAGCTGATGGCATGCCGTTTCTGATAACACTGGGTCACAGCGCTCCGGTTCTCCTGTTCCACAGTGTAGTTTGGTGATATAATTATTCTGTGAAGCAGTCATAAAAACATTGACCATATTAATTTGGTAACATGGTGATTTCAAAATACCATAGTTACTTTTTTGATGGATGGATGGATGGATGGATGGACAGAATGATAGAAAGATAGCTAGATGGATGGATGGATGGATGGACAGAATGATAGAAAGATAGAACGATGGATGGATGGACAGAATGATAGATAGCTGGATGGATGGATGGATGGATGGATGGACAGAATGATAGAAAGATAGAACGATGGATGGATGGACAGAATGATAGATAGCTAGATGGATGGATGGATGGATGGATGGATGGATGGATAGGATAGATAGATAGATAGATAGATAGATAGATAGATAGATAGATAGATAGATAGATAGATAGATAGATAGATAGATAGATAGATAGATAGATAGATAGATAGGTGGACGGACGGACGATAGGTGGGTGGATGGATGGATGGATAGATGGAAGGAACAATAGAATAATAGATGGGTGGATGGATGGAAAGAAAGAAGGATGGATGGATGAATAGATAGATCACACACACTCAAACTGACCTTGAGTGCAGGGAGGAGGAGCTACGTGGCGTGAATATTAAAAGCATTAGACAAGGACTCATGAATAATTCATGAGCACATCAACATCACCTAAGGGAGAGTTCATTACAGCTGAACACACGCAGCACCGTGTGTATTATCATGTACATTAATCACATGACTGTCTTCATGTATTATTGTGATGCTGTGTGTGTGTGTGTGTGATCACGAGGCTTTGAGCTGCTCTGTTTGTTTAGACATCAGTGCTACTGAAACTCCAGCCTGCTGTAAACACTAAAGCAGTAAATGTTTGCAGGTGTGTTTGTGATCTGTGTGTTTATAGAGCTGTGTGAGTGTCCATGTAGATGAGACATGAGAGCATTTACTCCCTTCTGATGTTGGGCTGAAATAAGAATATAATGATACATTTTGCATTAAGAAAATGAAGTGGGCTTCAGAA
>JAGHMJ010005366.1:315000-347500 GCA_018749465.1 Paracanthobrama guichenoti
TGTGTGTGTGTGTGTCTGTGTGTGTGTGTCTGTGTGTGTGTCTGTGTGTGTGTGTGTGTGTGTGTGTGTGTGTCTGTGTGTGTCTGTGTGTGTGTGTGTGTGTGTGTGTGTGTGTCTGTGTGTCTGTGTGTGTGTGTGTGTGTGTGTGTGTGTGTGTGTGTGTGTGTGTGTGTGTGTGTGTGTGTGTGTGTGTGTGAGAGCTGGATATGAGCCACCGCGGCCTGTGGAACACCTGTCACGCGTGTCCGAACTCTCTGCTGCTAGTGATGGGAGTTAGTTTGACTGTAATTAGTCCTGCGGAGCGAGCCGACAGAAACACTCCTCGTGATGAATGTGTTTCTTCTACTGAGATGATGATGATGATTTTAGCTGCTACTTCAGGCATTGAACCAAATGCCTCGGAGAGAAGGAGTGAGCAAATAACCCAGTAAACATGAAGGAACGAGGTGTGGATGAGTGAACTTGAGAGGGAGATTTAGGTGAAAGAGTGTCGGAGCTTCTGCAGAGTTCAAACTCCCTCAGCAGTCCATCCAAAACATACAGTGTGTATATATATATATATATATATATATATATATATATATATACAGTCCCTCACAAAAGTCTTGTCGCTTATCTATTTTATAGAAACACCTGCTATTAACCTGACTTTTAATCAATCAATTGGTGTTAGAAATAGCTCATATGAAAAGCTAAAACCCTCCCAAATGATGTTTAATGCACTGAAATAAATTAGCTTCACTGAAAAAAAGATTTATCATTTAATCAAGACAGAAAGGTCAAATTTTGGCAAGACGAAAGTTTTGTCGCCTATACAGAAATTGTACAAATTTACTGCAAATACAAAAATATGTCAGCAAATTAAGTAGTGGTGCTGTGAGATCCAAATGTAATATCTTATATGACTTCCATGAGCTTGAAGGACTGCGTCCATGCGGTTTGGCAAGGATTCATACAATTTATTGATGAAGTCATCAGGAATAGCAAAGAAAGCAGTCTTGCATGCCTCCCAGAGTTCATCAATATTCTTTGGTTCCGTCTGCCATGCTTCCTCTTTCATCCTACCCCACATATGCTCAATGATGTTCATGTCTGGTGACTGGGCTGGCCAATCCAGGAGCATCTTGAGCTTCTTCGCCTTGAGGAACTTTGATGTGGAGATGGAAGTATGCGATGGAGCACCATCCTGCAGCAGAATTTGGCCTCTTTTATGCTTGGGAATATAAGAGGTAGCTAAGATTTCTTGGTATTTTAGACTATTGATGTTGCCTTCCACCCCGCAGATCTCTCGCACACCCCCATACTGGATGTAACCCCAGACCATGATTTTTCCGCCACCAAACTTCACCGTTTTCTGGGTGAATCTCGGATCCATGCGGGCTCCAGTAGGTCTCCTGCAATATTTGCGGCAACTGTGGTGTAATTCAACAGATTCATCTGAAAAATCCACCTTCTGACACTTTTCCAGCGTCCATCCTTTTAGCAGGCTGTGGGCCTTGGCAAATGCCACACGGTTTTTCAATTGTCTTTTGTTTAGTGTTGGCTTCTGGGCACTGATTCGACCATGGAGGCCATTTCGAGACAGAATCCAAAAAACTGTTGTGGTTGACACAGGGACTTCAGGTGACCAGGTCTCGTGGAGCTTTGCTGCAGTGGAAAATGGGCTGGCCTTGGATTTTCAGCCAACAAACGGTTCTCTCGAGCAGTTGTCTTGCGGGGTCTGCCTGACCTGGGCTTGTCAAAAACGTGTCCAGTGTCTTCAAATCTTTTTTTTATCCTCTGTACTTGACGCTGAGACACACTGAAGGTGTCTGCCACATCAGCAGTGGATCTGGTCTTCAGCCTCTTGATAATCCAAACTTTAGTCTCAGGGTGAATCTTAGGCATGTCTGCAGAGGTCTAGATGCAGTTGATGTGAAGGTCTAGTGTACTGGGGTTCTTTTTATACACACCTGAGACCTAATGGATCCATTATTAGTCACAGGTGAAGCTCATATGACAAGGCGACAACACTTATGTCTTTGCAAAAATTGACTCAATGGGTTTTACCAAGCTGTGAATATTAGAATACTTTTTGACAGTTTCGTTTTGCACTGAAACATTATTACAAAAGCTGTTGGGATTAAAATGAGCCATTTCTTGTAAAAAAATCTTGATTAGAAATATTTTTCAGCGGCACTTCAGGTCAATTTGTACATAAGCGACAAGACTTATATATATATAGTCTTAAAGGTGCAGTAGCAAAACCAGCCTTTTTAAAGGTGAAGTATGTAGTTTCCAGTGGTGCAAGCAGCCATTATCGGTGCTAAGCACAACAGAAGCAAGGAAGCTAGCAGCAGCCCAACTGCAACAATGTGTAAAGACATTTAGAGGCAATTTTAAGCAAAAAGGTTGAAAACCCATAAACACATTGAGTTTCATGTTATGTTTAATTATAGTGCCAAGTGGTGCTCAGAGTGCCCCCATACATAAGCGTGTCAAATTTGGTGAAAATATCTCATTTTGTTTAGGAGTATTTGTATTTATGATCATATAAAAAATATTTCACACCCGGCTTTTTTTGCCATTTGCTATCAAAATGTTGACATTTGACCGTAAGCGTTTAGTCAACCCGCTGCGGGTTTCCTACAGTGGTTTCGTCTCGATTGGACTAACGGTTTTGAAGACATTTAAATGCTAAATCTCAATGTTGAACAAACCAAGCACACGTCCTGAAAACTGAAGCTGACGCATCTCGATCGCCCCCAGGTGGCTGGTCCCAGTATAGCTTATAAGCCCCGCCCCTCCATGTATTCTAATGTGACGCAAGACAAACTAAACAATCAAATTACACTTCAAATAAACTTTTTGCAAAGATGGTTTCTGTTGTTTTAGGTAGTTTTTATCATGCTAATGTAAGTTCAAATGTTAATTTTTTAAAATGAGTTTGGCTGTAGTTATACAAACGGGGGACGTCATGACTGACAGCTTCTCTGAGCGAAGTAATCACTGAAGCACCAATGGATTTTTTCCGTGATTTTCAGGAGGAGATTGGAGCTTTAACTTTAATTTCTACATTTCTCCAATAGAAGATCCAAAAGAAGGGATGTTGTCCATTTTTTTTCTACAGATTCAAGATTCAAGAGTTTTATTTGTCACATACACAGTTATATACAGAATATACAACCGGCAGTGAAATGTAAACAATTCTATGGAACTTGTATACAGTCTATGGAACAAACCATAAAGCAAAACCTAGCAGGTTTGGTATCCTTACCCATACTGAGTTTCGTAATGATACAGTAATTTGTTTATAAAATACAGCATTTTACTAAATTTACTTAAAAATGGCCAATATTGACTCGGCATACCGCCACAGAAAAGTGTTCAGAAGTTACACACAAAAATAGCAATTTTTCTCCGGACCAGTAGGTGGTGCTACGCCGAGACGCTGCATGTAACCTCAGGTCATGCTTGTGGTGATCTGTACCAAGTTTGGTCAGAAAACAATAAAGCATTGCGGAGATACAGCCTTATGTCTATTTTCGCAAGCGCTACGTAAAATTTGTTTGCACGTTATCCAAAAACACTTTGATGAATCGACTTCAAATCCATTACTTTTTGTCGCCATTGTCTGAAGATGATCTGGTTAAATTTTTGTGCGAATCGGATAAACCGCCTAGGAGGAGTTTTTTTTTTGACTGGGAAATTTGGTAAAAAAAAGATTTTGCCCTTATGGTTCAAACGTTATTAGCACAAACGTAAGTCAAACTTTGGACAGGTGGTGGCGCTAGAGGGATTAAGTTAGAGACTCCAAAATTGGTGTAGTTAATGTTGGGCCAGTCCTCTATCAGTGTGCCAAATTTCATAACTTTCCGGCAAGCAGTTCTATGGACTGCCATAGACACAAGAGCGGAAGAATAATAATAAGAACACCAATGGATAAAATAGGTGCATACACGCCTTCGGTGCTTGGCCCCTAATGAAGCATATTTTGCAAACGCCCCTTTCACAGGTCGTGCCTCTCCCAGCTCAAACATCACAAACACAGCTCTTACAGTGACTGTGAAGGAATGTTTCAACAGGTAGGCTACTTTCAGTAAAAGTACAACATATTAGGAATACATTTAGCTGTGATGCTATGTGTCATGAGTAAGCAGTTAAGTAGGCTAACACTCTTGTGTAGCGCGAATGTGAGCGTCTCACTTATAATAAACTCATCTAACGTATCTGACATGACGCGCCACAACTGTGTGAGGATGAGTAAACATTATAAACTGGTACATTTGTCTTTCTGAATGCGTGCATGATGATGCTGTATTGAAGCGTCCATGTTAGCGTGTAGCATCGCAGTTCCCTGTTCACGTTGACACATTCATGACCTATTTAATCCTTGAAGGTTTTTGGACAAAATTTAATGTCTTTTCCCATGTAACAAAACACTCTCTGGCTCGCCTGCTACAGTAGCCACGCCCCCTAACTCACGCTATTGGCTGAGCTGGAAAGTGATTGACAGATCTGAGCGGACGCTCTCAGTGATTTGATGGTGCCCGGGAGGCTCGATGTTCACACTTCTGGGGAGATAAACCCATGAATGGCATACTAATAGTAGTCAATAAACATTAAACTGGTATTTTAACATTACAAATCTTACATACTTCACCTTTAAGAGGCTGAAATGATACTGAAAACTTAAATTGACTGTTTTTGGTCCAAGAAATCTTGACTAACATCATAATTTGATCAAATGTGGCTCCTTAAACGATCAACATGAAGGTCATCGAGGTCCGTGTGCCGAAACTCACCCCGAGATCGACTGTAATCGAGTCCAGGACAGATTCCTGATTTGCGCTCCTGTAACAGATAATTGGATGTTATCCGTCATCGCTATTATGACGCCCACCTGCTCCACTGAGTCACATTTCTACAACAGCAGCTGTTTACAGAGATCAGTGAAATCTCTAAATGTAGCCCCGTATTTCACCGCAGATCACGAGAGACGGACAGAACAACACACACCTGCAGAAATAAACAGCAATAAATCCTGATAATCATCATATCAGAATGATTAGTGAAGGATCATGTGACACTGAAAACTGATGTAATTATGATAAATTCAGCTTTGATCACAGGAATAAATTACACTTTACTATATATTCACATAGAGAACAGATATTTTAAATTATAATATTTCACAGTTTTTACAGAATTTTTGGTCAAATTAATGCAGCCGTGGTGAGCAGAAGAGACTCTTTCAAAAACATTAAAAACTCTTACCAACCTCACGTTTGAACGCTAGTATACACTCGTGTCCACACTAGTGGATGATAATGTTGTTTATTCTATAAACACTTAAACTTGCTACTGATAAACGTAGAGATGGACACATACTGTACAGAAATACTGTGTCTCCTGATGTTTTTAGAAAGACGCAGCGTCAGAGTCTCTGCCTGTGAGGAGAAGCAGCAGGTGCGGGAAGAGATTTGAGAAAGAAGCAGCGATTATTACTGAACAACTGACACCAGCAACAGTCAAATCACTTCTGTCATCACTCGCTGATCTCTGTGACCAATCACTGCAGTGTGTGTTTGTGTGTGTGTGTGTAGGGCTGGGTAGAGAGGGCCGAGCGGAATGGACTGCTGTCGGAGATGCTGGATCTGTCGGAGCTTTTTCACCCGGACACTTTCCTGAACGCCCTGAGACAAGAGACCGCCAGGTGACGTACTTGCAAGCATATAGTGTGTATATATACACCGATCAGGCATAACATTATGATTAATAACACTGATGATCTCTTCATCATGGCTCCTGTTAGTGGGCGGGATATATTAGGCAGCAAGTGAACATTTTGTCCTCAAAGTTGATGTGTTAGAAGCAGGAAAAATGGGCAAGCGTAAGGATTTGAGCGAGTTTGACAAGGGCCAAATTGTGATGGCTAGACGACTGGGTCAGAGCATCTCCAAAACTGCAGCTCTTGTGGGATGTTCCCGGTCTGCAGTGGTCAGGATCTATCAAAAGTGCTCCAAGGAAGGAACAGTGGTGAACCGGCCACAGGGTCATGGGCGGCCAAGGCTCATTGATGCACGTGGGGAGCGAAGGCTGGCCCGTGTGGTCCGATCAAACAGACGAGCTACTGGAGCTCAAACTGCTCAAGAAGTTAATGCTGGTTCTGATAGAAAGGTGTCAGAATACACAGAGCATCTCAGTTTGTTGTGTATGGGGCGGCATAGCCGCTGACCAGTCAGGGTGCCCATGCTGACCCCTGTCCACCGCCGAAAGCACCAACAGTGGCACGTGAGCATCAGAACTGGACCACGGCGCAATGGAAGAAGGTGGCCTGGTCTGATGAATCACGTGTTCTTGTACATCACGTGGATGGCCGGGTGCGTGTGTGTGGCTTACCTGGGGAACACATGGCACCAGGATGCACTATGGGAAGAAGGCAAGCCGGTGGAGGCAGTGTGATGCTTTGGGCAATGTTCTGCTGGGAAACCTTGGGTCCTGCCATCCATGTGGATGTTACTTTGACACGTACCACCTACCTAAGCATTGTTGAGACCATGTACACCCTCTCATGGAAACGGTATTCCCTGGTGGCCTTTGGCTCTTCCAGCAGGATAATGCTCCTGACACAAAGCACAAATGCTTCAGGAATGGTTTGAGGAGCACAACAATGAGTTTGAGGTGTTGACTTGGCCTCCAAATTCCCCAGATCTCAATCCAATCAAGCATCTGTGGGATGAGCTGAACAAACAAGTCCGATCCATGGAGGCCCCACCTCGCAACTTACAGGACTTAAAGGATCTGCTGCTAACATCTTGGTGCCAGATACCACAGCACACCTTCAGGGGTCTAGTGGAGTCCATGCCTCGAGTCACCTAAACCTGCTAATCTGAGTTTAGAGATCACACACATCACGTACATCTACTAAACGTACACCTGCTACACTAAAACCTCAGGTAACATAACTCTCGCTCATTTACTAAGCTAAAATTATGTAATCTACCTAACCTATACAGAAGTCTTAAAGGTACAGTAGCACAAAGAGCCCGTTTAAGAGTCAACGTAAATGACCTATGAAGTTTAGAAATAAAAATATAGGTTTTGTTTTATTTTTTAAATGATGTGTGTTTTAGGTTGATGAGCTGCTCTATGGACAGTCTGAAGTTTGTTACGTCATGGAGGGGTCATATTACTGAAGCGAAACTACAAGTGAAGGTACAAGTGAAGAATGTGTGTTTAACATGATTAAACTGAACTTCTCTGGCCCATGTTCACTAAACTAACTCTCTCTCTCTCTGTCTCTCTCTCTCTCTCTCTGTCTCTCTCTCTCTCTCTCTCTCTCTCTCTCTCTCTCTCTCTCTCTCTCTCTCTCTCTCTCTCTCTCTCTCTCTCTCTCTCTCTCTCTCTCTCTCTCTCTCTCTCTCTCTCTCTCTCTCTCTCTCTCTCTCTCTCTCTCTCTCTCTCTCTCTCTCTCTCTCTCTCTCTCTCTCTCTCTCTCTCTCTCTCTCTCTCTCTCTCTCTCTCTCTCTCTCTCTCTCTCTCTCTCTCTCTCTCTCTCTCTCTCTCTCTCTCTCTCTCTCTCTCTCTCTCTCTCTCTCTCTCTCTCTCTCTCTCTCTCTCTCTCTCTCTCTCTCTCTCTCTCTCTCTCTCTCTCTCTCTCTCTCTCTCTCTCTCTCTCTCTCTCTCTCTCTCTCTCTCTCTCTCTCTCTCTCTCTCTCTCTCTCTCTCTCTCTCTCTCTCTCTCTCTCTCTCTCTCTCTCTCTCTCTCTCTCTCTCTCTCTCTCTCTCTCTCTCTCTCTCTCTCTCTCTCTCTCTCTCTCTCTCTCTCTCTCTCTCTCTCTCTCTCTCTCTCTCTCTCTCTCTCTCTCTCTCTCTCTCTCTCTCTCTCTCTCTCTGTCTCTCTCTCTCTCTCTCTCTCTCTCTCTCTCTCTCTCTCTCTCTCTCTCTCTCTCTCTCTCTCTCTCTCTCTCTCTCTCTCTCTCTCTCTCTCTCTCTCTCTCTCTCTCTCTCTCTCTCTCTCTAGGTTGGCGGTTTGCAGTTGGAAGGTTGTAGTTTCGATGGAAGCCGTCTGTCTGAAAGCCATCACGACTCTCCCAGTGTGTCTGCCGTCCCTGCGTGTCACATGGCCTGGATCCCACAGGTAACACACACACCTTACCCTTTCCATAAGGGATAATGTACATCCAGCCAGTTGTTATCGCAGAATAAACCCCCCGAGGGGTGATCAGAACCCGATGTGAAACAGAAAGGGTTTATTTTGCGATAAACAACCAGCTGGATGTACATTATCCTGTTTATTACACCGCACACTTCCCACACAAGTAAATAATTGAACACAAAATATTGATTGTTGTTAAAATATTTTATTAGCCTACTAAACACAAAGCTTCTGAGAGGAAAACAGTTGCTAGCAAGTGGCTTTTAGCCAAGATGACTAAACCAGATCAAACTAGACAAACATTTAAGGGATAAAGTACAGTCATGCCACTCATTACATGGCTTTTCACCACATAAATCTCATAAAAAGAGAGAGAGAGAGAGAGAGAGAGAGAGAGAGAGAGAGCGAGAGAGAGAGAGAGAGAGAGAGAGAGAGAGAGAGAGAGACAGAGCGAGAGACAGAGCGAGAGACAGAGCGAGAGACAGAGCGAGAGACAGAGCGAGAGACAGACAGAGAGAGAGAGAGAAAGAGAGAGAGAGACAGAGAGAGAGAGAGACAGAGAGACAGAGCGAGAGACAGAGCGAGAGACAGAGCGAGAGACAGAGCGAGAGACAGAGCGAGAGACAGAGCGAGAGACAGGGAGAGACAGGGAGACAGGGAGACAGAGAGAGAGAGACAGAGAGAGACAGGAGAGAGAGAGACAGAGACAGAGAGAGAGAGCGAGAGAGAGAGAGAGAGACAGAGAGAGACAGAGAGAGAGAGAGAGAGAGAGAGACAGAGAGAGAGAGAGAGAGAGACAGAGAGAGAGAGAGAGAGAGAGAGAGAGAGAGAGAGAGAGAGAGACAGAGAGAGAGAGAGAGAGAGAGAGCGAGTGTGTGAGAGAGAGAGAGAGAGAGAGAGAGAGAGAGAGAGAGAGAGAGACAGAGAGAGAGAGTGAGAGAGAGACAGAGAGAGAGAGAGACAGAGAGAGAGAGAGAGAGAGAGAGAGAGAGAGAGATTAAGTGTGTGTGAATCTTAACAGTGTTCAGCGGCCGCGTCTCTCTAATAGTGAAACTGTACGTTTATCTGCTTCAAGAACAGCGCCGTTATTCCCTCGCTAGTGAGAAACGTCATGTAGCTTTTAAGGTGCTAAACTATTTTACTGATAAACTCGTCAGAGCCGCGCTGACAACACGAGTGTGTGAGTGTGTGTCTGTACTGTATGTGTGTGTGAGAGAGTATGCGCTTTCCGTACATAATCAAACGTAACTTTGTGGCACATATGGATATCATTTGTTGTTTTTATCCTATTTGCGTGGTCAGTGTCGCTGTGGGTTTTGGTTCTTCTGCTGTTGTCGGCTGTAAGGAGCTTTGAAATGACTGAAATCATTTGGCGTAGTGATATGGAACTGTAATGCGGTCAAAACCTGCTGGAACTACTTTAGCCGTGCGTTTCCCTGAAAATACACCTTAGACTGTTCATCAGCCAATCAGATTCAAGCATTCAGCAGTCCCGTAGTATAATTATATTTCTATGATGTTTCCAGTGATAGCTGTAGATTATAGTGTGTGTGTGTGTGTGTGTTACAGAGCACTGTGGGAAGTTATTCTCCAGACGAGTGCATCTCTCTGCCTGTGTACAGCAGCGCCGAGCGTCTGTGTGTGGTGACAAATGTGCAGCTGCCGTGTGCCGGAGATCGTGACACATGGATCCAGAGCGGAGCAGCACTCTTCCTCAAACAGCAGTAACACACACACACACACATACACAGAGATATTTCCACAATCGATTTATAATGTGAGCGATCCACACACAGATATTATAATCATTTTTGTCATCGCACTACATGTTTTGTAATTGTCTTTGGCTTCATGCGGGGGTGTTTTTGTCACGATTGCTGCATTAAAGCTGCTGTAAGACTGTTGTTTTATTCAGTCTTGTTGCATATTTATATTATCAAATAAAATAGTTTTTCATCAAGATCCTTCTCTTCGTCTCCATTCAATTTCAGTGCAATTTTAGTACTTTATTGGCATGGCAAAGTACATGTGGTGGTCAAAAGTTATGTCCCGAGGGGATAGCTCTTTATAATGACCCTACAAGTTCCATTAAACCATCGAAATCTGAGGGAAATATTTTAGATTTTGATGATAGACTGTTCTAAAGCAGTGATGCTAAAATGTTGTTGCTATGTGGTTGCTAACTGACTCATGTCAAAATAGCCCAACGTAAGTGTCTCTTAATGATTTAGCTAATTTTGTGAATTGAAACGCAGTGATAAACGTCAGACACATAACCTCATCACTTTGCACATTGAACGTCTCATACTGTTAGTCAAAATTGTTCTATAATACACAAAATGAAGGTGGTTTTAATTAAAATGGTAAAATAAGGGCTTATTTCTCGTATAATAAGCAGGTCATGTGACAATAGTGTAACATACTGTACTACTGATTGAAACCTTTATTTTTGCATACCGTTTAACATACTGTTTCATAAAAGCAGTAGTGAGTATGCAGTACGTACTGTGCAGTATGCAGCTTTCATCTGTCAGTCTGTCTGAACGTCAGCGGGTTCCAGTGACGACCTTTGACCTACACTCATGTTATAGAGGCCACCTGCCCTCTGGAGTGATCAGTACAGCAGCAGGTATGACGCGTGACCTTTGACCTGTATGATGTGTGTGAGATCAGGATGCAGATGCTGGTAAATGATGGCCGCCACGTTTCTCCTCTGATCCTCCTTTTCCTTTACAGAGTAACAGAAACATCCTCGTTCATTCCTGAGCGTCACGGCTCTTCTCTAGGACTTTCACATGGAGCAAAACCGTACCAAGCTATTCATATTAAATACTAATGTACATGCATATGGCGATCACATAGTACCATGGTTTTTACCATCACTGTACCACGGTACTGCTGTTGTTTTGTTTTATATGAGGTCTGCGGTATGTGTTGAGGTGTGTGTGTGTGTGTAGTCGCTGTGATGTCAGACCACACACACACACTCATTTAGACTGACATTATCCTGTTTCCGTGTCTCTTTTCTTGAGGGTGAATCGTGCGATCTGATTAGTTGCCCTTTTGCTGGAGGCTTTTCACAAACACAGTCAGAGTTTTGGAGCTTCTTGACTTTTCAGATGGAGAGGCTTTTTATCCGCACATCAAAGGTCAGTGTGTGTGTTTGTGTGTGAATACTGAATTCTGGCGGTTATGTGCAATTTTAAATCTGAAGTGCAACATAAATCAAAACGCTGACCTTTAATCCACTCACACACACAGCTGCAGCGTCCACCTATAACTGGACAGCAGTAAAAAGTAAAATGATGGTACTTAACAGATAGCAAGGTATTACTATAATGTCCAAAAAAACATGATAATACCATGGTACTGTAAATGACAAAATATGGTATCACTATGGTAAATATAAAACATGGTAGTTCCATGGTAAATGTAAAAACATGGTAGCTCCAGGATAAATGTAAAAAACATGGTAAATGTAAAAAACATGGTAGTTTCAGGGTAAATGTAAAAAACATGGTAAATGTAAAAACATGGTAAATGTAAAAACATGGTAGTTTCAGGGTAAATGTAAAAAACATGGTAGTTCCATGGTAAATGTAAAAAACATGGTAAATGTAAAAAACATGGTAGCTCAGGGTAAATGTAAAAAACATGGTAAATGTAAAAACATGGTAAATGTAAAAAACATGGTAGCTCCAGGGTAAAAACATGGTAAATGTAAAAAACATGGTAAATGTAAAAACATGGTAGTTCCAGGGTAAATGTAAAAAAACATGGTAAATGTAAAAACATGGTAGCTCCAGGGTAAATGTAAAAAACATGGTAGTTCCAGGGTAAATGTAAAAAACATGGTAAATGTAAAAAACATGGTAGCTCCAGGGTAAATGTAAAAAACATGGTAAATGTAAAAAACATGGTAGCTCCAGGGTAAATGTAAAAAACATGGTAGTTCCAGGGTAAATGTAAAAAAACATGGTAAATGTAAAAAACATGGTAAATGTAAAAAACAGGATTTCTGGTACTTTTTCTGGCACTGTGTGTGTGTGTGTGTGTGTGTGTGTGTGTGTGTGTGTGTGTGTGTGTGTGTGTGTGTGTGTGTGTGTGTGTGTGTGTGTGTGTGTGTGTGTGTGTGTGTGTGTGTGTGTGTGTGTGTGTGAGTGTGTGAGAGTGTGTGTGTGTGTGAGTGTGTGTGTGTGTGTGTGTGTGTTATTTATGAGAGCGGGTGACCGTCTCTGTCTCTTGTTCTCACACACACACACAATCAAACTGCAAAACAGGAAACAGAACAGAGGAATGCCGTGTGTTAGGAAACCACAGACCTGCGGGCCGAGTGTGTGTGTGTGTGTGTATTTATGCAGTGATTTTGATTGATTTTCTTCATTAATTTCCCTCTTCCTGTCATAGTTCATTTTTCTCATGGCTGTCTGTCAGCGGACGCCCGGAGCAGCTCCAATTATAATACACCACAGAGACGACGCGCTTCTGGAGGAGTGTGAGTGTGTGTTTAGCGCAGTTTAGAGAAAGAAATCTGCTAAAAATGATCATTTACCCACCGTCATGTTACAAACCCGTATGGCTTTCTTTTTCCATGGAGCACAAAAGAAGATATTTATCTGAACGTTCACGCTGCTCTTTTTCATAGTGAAGCTAAACGTCTCCTTTCGTCTTCCTCATAGAGCGTCCTACAGGTTTAAAATGACATGACGATGAGAGCATAATTAGAACTGTCATTTGGGAGTGAATTATTCCTGGGATGTTTTGCTGCAGGATCTTTATGTAACAGTCACAGATGGAAAGAAAATGAGAAATGAGACGTCAAATGGAGAAATCAACAGAGAAAGACGCAAACAGATGGAGAGACGAGTGAAATTAACTGTGTGTGTCTCTGCTCATGTAATTGCCTTACTGTTTTAAAGATGGAAGGGTCACATTTATGTTTTATTATATGTATATATGCTTTATATTATAAATAAAAAATAAAAAAACCTTTGTAATACTAGGTTTTTTCACCATGTCCAATGGTAATATTTACAAGTACTGTGGTAGTACAATAATGGTAATATAGTATTACTATGGTACTTTGAAATATTAAGTGGTTTTAACATGGTACTTTCAAAAGTACCATGATATTACCATTGTACTTTGCAAAACCCTCTTTTGGAGCCTTTATTTTTTAAATCGTGATGAAATGGAAGTAGCGACAGAGCTTTTATTCTGTATCGCGACACATCCGAGCGTAACAAATTATAGAAAAATAAAACATGTTGGGTGGTGTTACGGATTTGGTGTAGATCAAACTCACGAAGGCGAAGGAGAACTTGGAACTGGTACTTTACTAATAAACTCAGGAACCGGGCAGGAAAAACACCAGCATACATGAACGAGAACCGGCAAACAGAGGGCTTAAATACACAGGGGAAACAAGGCGATGACTCGACTAATTAACAAGACACAGCTGGGACAGATGAACTCATAATGAGGGTGACCATGGGAACGCAGGAGTGGCGGGAAAACTGAACAAAGGAACATGTGACAGGAAAACACAACAGAAACAGATAGACATGTCACATGTGGGGACTTGCTTTCATGGGAAAGCTTTTACATTTACCATGAAACTACTGTTTTTTACATTTACCATGAAACTACTGTTTTTTTAATTTACCATGAAACTACTGTTTTTTACATTTACCATGAAACTACTGTTTTTTTACATTTACCATGAAACTACTGTTTTTTTACATTTACCATGAAACTACTGTTTTTTACATTTACCATGAAACTACTGTTTTTTACATTTACCATGAAACTACTGTTTTTTTACATTTACCCTGAAACTACTGTTTTTTACATTTACCATGAAACTACTGTTTTTACATTTACCATGAAACTACTGTTTTTACATTTACCATGAAACTACTGTTTTTACATTTACCATGAAACTACTGTTTTTTACATTTACCATGAAACTACTTACATTTTTTTTTACATTTACCATGAAACTACTGTTTTTTACATTTACCATGAAACTACTGTTTTTACATTTACCATGAAACTACTGTTTTTACATTTACCATGAAACTACTGTTTTTACATTTACCATGAAACTACTGTTTTTACATTTACCATGAAACTACTGTTTTTACATTTACCATGAAACTACTGTTTTTACATTTTAAAATGTTTTTACATTTACCATGAAACTACTGTTTTTACATTTACCATGAAACTACTGTTTTTACATTTACCCTGAAACTACTGTTTTTACATTTACCATGAAACTACTGTTTTTACATTTACCATGAAACTACTGTTTTTTTTACATTTACCATGAAACTACTGTTTTTTACATTTACCATGAAACTACTGTTTTTACATTTACCATGAAACTACTGTTTTTACATTTACCCTGAAACTACTGTTTTTTTTGAAACACTGTTTTTTACATTTACCATGAAACTACTGTTTTTTTACATTTACCATGAAACTACTGTTTTTTACATTTACCCATGAAACTACTGTTTTTTACATTTACCCTGAAACTACTGTTTTTTACATTTACCCTGAAACTACTGTTTTTTACATTTACCATGAAACTACTGTTTTTACATTTAACATGAAACTACTGTTTTTAATTTAACATGAAACTTTGTTTTACATTTATCCTGAAACTACTGTTTGTTTTACATTTACCATGAAACTACTGTTTTTACATTTACCCTGAAACTACTGAAACTACTGTTTTTTTTACATTTACTCTACACCAAACGCTGCAAAGGTAGAGCTACTAAGATCATCAAGGACTCTAATCACCCTGCAAACCCTGTTGAAACTACTGT
The DNA here is from genome assembly GCA_018749465.1 of Paracanthobrama guichenoti. Classification (NCBI taxonomy): domain Eukaryota; kingdom Metazoa; phylum Chordata; class Actinopteri; order Cypriniformes; family Gobionidae; genus Paracanthobrama; species Paracanthobrama guichenoti. Next base: position 329,980 of record JAGHMJ010005366.1, read on the forward strand.
TTTTTACATTTACCATGAAACTACTTTTTTTTTAATTTACCATGAAACTACTGTTTTTACATTTACCATGAAACTACTGTTTTTACATTTACCATGAAACTACTGTTTTTACATTTACCATGAAACTACTGTTTTTACATTTACCATGAAACTACTGTTTTTACATTTACCATGAAACTACTGTTTTTACATTTACCATGAAACTACTGTTTTTACATTTACCATGAAACTACTGTTTTTTACATTTACCATGAAACTACTGTTTTTACATTTACCATGAAACTACTGTTTTTACATTTACCATGAAACTACTGTTTTTACATTTACCATGAAACTACTGTTTTTTACATTTACCATGAAACTACTGTCTCTGTTCTCGTTGTTACTGTGTAAACCCTCATTTATAAACTCTGCTGCTGCCATCTGGTACCAGCGCTTCCAAACCTGCTGGCCAAAACTGAGAGACTCAGGAGGAGCTTTCTGTTTACCATGAAACTGTTGTTACTGTGTAACTACCTGTTACTACTGTTTTTTTACATTTACTACTGAACTACTGAATTTTTACATTTACCATGAAACTACTGTTTTTTACATTTACCATGAAACTACAGTTTTTACATTTACCATGAAACTACTGTTTTTTTTTTACAGTTTTTTTACATTTACCATGAAACTACAGTTTTTACATTTACCATGAAACTACTTTTTTTTTACATTTACCATGAAACTACTGTTTTTACATTTACCATGAAACTACTGTTTTTACATTTACCATGAAACTACTGTTTTTACATTTACCATGAAACTACTGTTTTTTTACATTTACCATGAAACTACTGTTTTTACATTTACCATGAAACTACTGTTTTTACATTTACCATGAAACTACTGTTTTTACATTTACCATGAAACTACTGTTTTTACATTTACCATGAAACTACTGAAACTACTGTTTTTACATTTACCATGAAACTACTGTTTTTACATTTACCATGAAACTACTGTTTTTACATTTACCATGAAACTACTGTTTTTTACATTTTTTTACTGTTTTTACATTTACCATGAAACTACTGTTTTTACATTTACCATGAAACTACTGTTTTTACATTTACCATGAAACTACTGTTTTTTTACATTTACCTGAAACTACTGTTTTTTTACATTTACCCTGAAACTACTGTTTTTACATTTACCCTGAAACTACTGTTTTTACATTTACCATGAAACTACTGTTTTTACATTTAACATGAAACTACTGTTTTTTTTTTACATTTACCCTGAAACTACTGAAACTACTTTTTTTACATTTACTCTACACCAAACGCTGCAAAGGTAGAGCTACTAAGATCATCAAGGACTCTAATCACCCTGCAAACCCTGTTGAAACTACCGTTTTTTACATTTACCATGAAACTACTGTTTTTTACATTTACCATGAAACTACTGTTTTTTACATTTACCATGAAACTACTGTCTAATCACCCTGCAAACCCTCATTTCTCGCTGCTGCCATCTGGTAAGCGCTTCCAAAGCCTGCTGGCCAAAACTGAGAGACTCAGGAGGAGCTTCTTCCCCCAGGCCATCAGACTCCTGAACTCAGTCACTTAACATCACGTGACTTCACTTCAGGATAAGCATTGATACACTGTCATTGCACTGCACTTTCTGTTCTCGTTGTTACTGTGTAACAACCTGTTATAAACCTGTAACTACTGAACTACTGAATTTTTACATTTACCATGAAACTACTGTTTTTTACATTTACCCTGAAACTACTGTTTTTTACATTTACCATGAAACTACTGTTTTTACATTTACCATGAAACTACAGTTTTTACATTTACCATGAAGCTACTGTTTTTTTACATTTACCATGAAACTACTGTTTTTACATTTACCCTGAAACTAGTTTTTTACATTTACCATGAAACTACTGTTTTTACATTTACCATGAAACTACAGTTTTTTACATTTACCATGAAACTACTGTTTTTACATTTACCCTGAAACTACTGTTTTTACATTTACCATGAAACTACTGTTTTTACATTTACCATGAAACTACTGTTTTTTTTTTTTTACATTTACCCTGAAACTACTGTTTTTACATTTACCATGAAACTACTGTTTTTACATTTACCCTGACCACTGAAACTACTGTTTTTTTACATTTACTCTGAAACCAAACGCTGCAAACATTTAGCTACTAAGATCATCTGACTCTAATCACCCTGCAAACCCTGTTGAAACTACTGTTTTTACATTTACCATGAAACTACTGTTTTTTTAATTTACCATGAAACTACTGTTTTTACATTTACCATGAAACTACTGTTTTTACATTTACCATGAAACTACTGTTTTTACATTTACCATGAAACTACTGTTTTTACATTCACCTGCAAACTACTGTTTTTCTCATTTACCATGCCATACTGTTTTTACATTTACCATGAAACCTGTTTTTACATTTACTGAGAAACTACTGTTTTTTACTTTTACCATGAAACTACTGTCAATCACCCTGAACTCCCTCACTTAACATCGCGCTGCCATTCACTTCAGCGCCCAAAGCCTGCTGGCCAAACTGTCATTGCACTGCACTTTCTGTTCTCGTTGTTACTGTGTAACAACCTGTTATAAACCTGTAACTACTGAACTACTGAATTTTTACATTTACCATGAAACTACTGTTTTTACATTTACCATGAAACTACAGTTTTTACATTTACCATGAAACTACTGTTTTTTACATTTACCATGAAACTACAGTTTTTACATTTACCATGAAGCTACTGTTTTTTTACATTTACCCTGAAACTACTGTTTTTTTACATTTACCATGAAACTACTGTTTTTACATTTACCATGAAACTACTGTTTTTTACATTTACCATGAAACTACTGTTTTTACATTTACCCTGAAACTACAGTTTTTACATTTACCATGAAACTACTGTTTTTTACATTTACCATGAAACTACTGTTTTTTACATTTACCATGAAACTACAGTGTTTTTACATTTACCATGAAACTACTGTTTTTACATTTACCCTGAAACTACTGTTTTTACATTTACCATGAAACTACTGTTTTTACATTTACCATGAAACTACTGTTTTTACATTTACCATGAAACTACTGTTTTTACATTTACCCTGAAACTACTGTTTTTACATTTACCATGAAACTACTGTTTTTTTACATTTACCATGAAACTACTGTTTTTACATTTACCATGAAACTACTGTTTTTACATTTACCATGAAACTACTGTTTTTACATTTACCATGAAACTACTGTTTTTACATTTACCATGAAACTACTGTTTTTACATTTACCATGAAACTACTGTTTTTACATTTACCATGAAACTACTGTTTTTTTACATTTACCATGAAACTACTGTCTTTCACCCATTTACCCTGAAACTCGCTGCTTTTTGGTACATTTACCATGAAACTACTGTTTTTACATTTAACATGAAACTCACTGTTTCTTACCCCCTACTGAAACTACTGCCATACTCCTGAACTCAGTCACTTAACAGGTACGTGACTTCACTTCAGGAGGACATTGATACTGTCATTGCACTGCAAACGCTGTTACTGTGTAACAACCTGTTATAAACCCTGAAACTACTGAACTTACCATGAAATTTTTACATTTACCATGAAACTACTGTTTTTACATTTACCATGAAACTACTGTGTTTTTACATTTACCATGAAACTACTGTTTTTTACATTTACCATGAAACTACTGTTTTTACATTTACCATGAAACTACTGTTTTTTTTTACATTTACCCTGAAACTACTGTTTTTACATTTACCATGAAACTACTGTTTTTTACATTTACCATGAAACTACTGTTTTTTACATTTACCATGAAACTACTGTTTTTTACATTTACCATGAAACTACTGTTTTTACATTTACCATGAAACTACTGTTTTTTTACATTTACCATGAAACTACTGTTTTTACATTTACCATGAAACTACTGTTTTTTACATTTACCATGAAACTACTGTTTTTTTACATTTACCCTGAAACTACTGTTTTTTACATTTACCCTGAAACTACTGTTTTTTACATTTACCATGAAACTACTGTTTTTTTACATTTACCATGAAACTACTGTTTTTTTACATTTACCCTGAAACTACTGAAACTACTGTTTTTTTTACATTTACTCTACACCAAACGCTGCAAAGGTAGAGCTACTAAGATCATCAAGGACTCTAATCACCCTGCAAACCCTGTTGAAACTACTGCTTTTTACATTTACCATGAAACTACTGTTTTTACATTTACCATGAAACTACTGTTTTTACATTTACCATGAAACTACTGTTTTTACATTTACCATGAAACCCTCATTTTTTACATTTACCATGAAACTACTGCGCTAATCACCCTGCAAACCCTCAGGAGCTTCTGCTGCCATCTGGTAAGCGCTGAGCCTGCAGTCCTTAACATCACGAGACTCAGGAGGAGCTTCTTCCCCAGGCCATCAGACTCCTGAACTCAGTCACTTAACATCACGTGACTTCACTTCAGGATAAACTACTGATTTTTGACATTTGCACTGCACTTTCTGTTCTCGTTGTTACTGTGTAACAACCTGTTATAAACCTGTAACTACTGAAACTACTGAATTTTTACATTTACCATGAAACTACAGTTTTTACATTTACCATGAAACTACTGTTTTTTTACATTTACCATGAAACTACTGTTTTTACATTTACCCTGAAACTACTGTTTTTTACATTTACCATGAAACTACTGTTTTTACATTTACCATGAAACTACAGTTTTTTTACATTTACCATGAAGCTACTGTTTTTTTTACATTTACCCTGAAACTACAGTTTTTTTACATTTACCATGAAACTACTGTTTTTTACATTTACCATGAAACTAGTTTTTTTACATTTACCATGAAACTACTGTTTTTTTACATTTACCCTGAAACTACAGTTTTTACATTTACCATGAAACTACTGTTTTTACATTTACCCTGAAACTACAGTTTTTACATTTACCATGAAACTACTGTTTTTACATTTACCATGAAACTACTGTTTTTTTTTACCATGAAACTACTGTTTTTACATTTACCATGAAACTACTGTTTTTTACATTTACCATGAAACTACTGTTTTTTTAATTTACCATGAAACTACTGTTTTTTTACATTTACCATGAAACTACTGTCTAATCACCCTGCAAACCCTCATTTCTCGCTGCTACCATCTCTGGTAAGCGCTGAGAGACCAGGAGGAGCCTGATGGCCAAAACTGAGAGACTCAGGAGGAGCTTCTTCCCCAGGCCATCAGACTCCTGAACTCAGTCACTTAACATCACGTGACTTCACTTCAGGATAACCATCGATACTGGACATTGCACTGCACTTTCTGTTTCGTTGTTGAAACTACTGTGTAACAACATTTATAAACCTGTTTTTAACTACTGAACTACTGAATTTTTACATTTACCATGAAACTACTGTTTTTTTACATTTACCCTGAAACTACTGTTTTTACATTTACCATGAAACTACTGTTTTTACATTTACCATGAAACTACTGTTTTTACATTTACCATGAAACTACTGTTTTTTACATTTACCATGAAACTACTGTTTTTACATTTACCATGAAACTACTGTTTTTTTTTTTTACATTTACCATGAAACTACTGTTTTTTTACATTTACCCTGAAACTACTGTTTTTACATTTACCATGAAACTACTGTTTTTTACACATTTACTGTTTTTACATTTACCATGAAACTACTGTTTTTACATTTACCATGAAACTACTGTTTTTTACATTTTTGAAACTGTTTTTTACATTTACTACTGAAACTACTGTTTTTACATTTACCAAAGGAAACTACTGATCATCAAGGACTTTAATCACATTTACCATGAAACTACTGTTTTTTACATTTACCATGAAACTACTGTTTTTACATTTACCATGAAACTACTACTTTTTTACATTTACCATGAAACTACTGTTTTTACATTTACCATGAAACTACTGTCTAATCACCCTGCAAACCCTCATTTCTCGCTGCTGCCATCTGGTAGCGCTTCCAAAGCCTGATGGCCAAAACTGAGAGACTCAGGAGGAGCTTCTTCCCCAGGCCATCAGACTCCTGAACTCAGTCACTTAACATCACGTGACTTCACTTCAGGATAAACATTGATACACGGACATTGCACTGCACTTTCTGTTCTCGTTGTTACTGTGTAACAACCTGTTATAAACCTGTAACTACTGAACTACTGAATTTTTACATTTACCATGAAACTACCATGAAACTGAAACTACTGTTTTTACATTTACCATGAAACTACTGTTTTTGTTTTACCACATACTGTTTTTTTTACCATGAAACTACTGTTTTTTTTACTGTTTTTACATTTACCATGAAACTACTGTTTTTTTTTACATTTACCATGAAACTACTGTTTTTACATTTACCATGAAACTACTGTTTTTACATTTACCATGAAACTACTGTTTTTTACATTTACCATGAAACTACTGTTTTTACATTTACCATTTTTACCATGAAACTACTGTTTTTACATTTACCATGAAACTACTGTTTTTACATTTACCCTGAAACTACTGTTTTTACATTTACCATGAAACTACTGTTTTTACATTTACCATGAAACTACTGTTTTTACATTTACCATGAAACTACTGTTTTTTTACATTTACCATGAAACTACTGTTTTTACAGGCCATCAGACTCTGAACTCAGTCACTTTTACCATGAAACTACTGTTTTTACATTTACCATGAAACTACTGTTTTTTTTACATTTACATTTACCATGAAACTACTGTTTTTACATTTACCATGAAAACATTTACCATGAAACTACTGTTTTTACATTTACCATGAAACTACTGTTTTTACATTTACCATGAAACTACTGTTTTACATTTTTTTTAATTTACCATTGAAACTACTTTTTACATTTACCTTTTTTTTACCATTACATTACCATGAAACTACTGTTTTTACATTTACCCTGAAACTGTTGTTACCATGAAACTACTGTTTTTTTTACATTTACCATGAAACTACTGTTTTTACATTTACCATGAAACTACTGTTTTTTTACATTTTACCATGAAACTACTGTTTTTACATTTACCATGAAACTACTGTTTTTACATTTACCATGAAACTACTGTTTTTACATTTTACCATGAAACTACTGTTTTTTACATTTTGAAACTACTGTTTTTACATTTACCATGAAACTACTGTTTTTACATTTACCATGAAACTACTGTTTTTACATTTACCATGAAACTACTGTTTTTACATTTACCCTGAAACTACTGTTTTTACATTTACCATGAAATTACGTTTTGTTAAATGTAAAAAAACAACAAAAACATTAGTTTCAGGGTAAAATAAAAAAAAAAAAAAAAAAACAGTTTCATGGTTAATGTAAAAAACATGGTAAAATCATGGTTAAAGTCCTTGATTGGAGAAGTCCTGCTTACATCACCAGAGAGAAGTCTGTCGATCCCATTGGAATTCTGATTAAAAATTACGAGGTCAAAACCTTGAAAAACAAAAATGAAACTCATGGACGAATGTTTGCGATAAGATCTATAACATATGAAAGCTTGTTTCCGCCACTGAATAAAAAATAAAAAGGTAATTGTGACTTTTCATCTCATTATTCTGACTAAAGTTGCAAATATGAGTTAAAGTTTATATCTCGTAATTCTGGGAAAAAAACTTTTTTATTTGTTATTCTGGGGTTGGAAACAAGCTTCCATAATAATATGCATATAGGAAATAGGCCACAATATGTTTTTTTTTTTTTTTACTATTATTTAAATCAGCATGACGGCAGTGCATGAATATGGCCATCGTGTATAAATATTTTACTATTTAATTTCCTCCATCATTATTTTAAAAATATGGTTCACACTTCTCATATCTTGCATCCTGATATGTCATATTGTAGAAGTAAACTGCTGTTTCATGATGATTTTAATGATCTCTTGAGCATAAACGTGTGTCAGATTCTCAGGTGATGTTCAGTGTGTGTGTTTAATGTGTCTCTCGTGAGACACACACACACACACACACTCTCTCTTAGAGCCTGATGTGAGTGTCATCACTCCACTCGCCATTTTATCGCTCCATCTCTGCTTATTTTCAACGTTGATGCAACACTGATGAAATCTAACACACATTTTCTCTCGCTCACACACACAATGATGTAAACCAGTGAAAAACTGGCCGCGCGCACAGTTTCAGGGGGAATTAGAGTTCAAATCTCTGAACTCTCAGAGGCGACCTGCTCTTCTGTCTCAGATGAAAGTTTAATGTGTGAGTGGCAGCGTGCAGCCATAATGTGACAGTCTCCACCCCCGCTGCGTTCCCTTGAGGGGTCAAAGGTCACCCGACTTCCACTTCCGCCCACACCTGACCTCGTTTTCTACATCTGTCTGCGCTCGCTTACAGTGGCTGAATCCGAAATCGCCCCCTAAACCCTCATTCGCCATTCCCTACGTTAGTCCACTAACACGGTTCACTTGAAGGAGTGAATCAAATCAAATCACCTTTATTTATATAGCGCTTTTAACAAGTCCAATTGTTTCAAAGCAGCTTCACAGTGTTAAGAGGAAAATAATGCAACAGAATTTGTACAGCCGTTCTGGTGAAACGGTGATGTTATCCAGCTAATTTCAAGTATCATATAGCATCAATGCGGGCAGATCGGTAATATAGAAGAAATTTAGGTGTCCCCAACTGAGCAAGCCAAAAGCCAGAGGCAACGGTGGCAAGGAACCAAAACTCCTTCAGGGCCAGAATGGAGAAAAAAACCTTGGGAGAAACCAGGCTCAGTCGGGGTGCCAGTTCTCCTCTGGCCGACGAACAAACAGTGTATGATTATAATTCTGGCAACATAGCAGGTCTTAATTCATATTAGCCAAATAGATATTTGTAAGATTATTCGAAAGATTGGAGTCATCACGCTGGAGACGGGTTTAATGAGGATGTCGTGTCGATGCAGCATTTACGGGGGGAGTTTATTTGACATGTTCTCTGCAGACACTTCAGGGATGCGTTGGTCATGTCCAGGCGCTGGTCCACCATCTGATCTGGATACGGCCTGGATCTGGCTGACTGCAGTAAACCTCGGTATAAACAGAGAGACTAACATTAGCGTAGATGCCATTCTTCTTATGATGTAACGAGTACATCAGGTGTTATGGGAAGTGTTCCCGGTTCCGGCTGACCTAGTTAATGCAGCCTAACAATCATTTACTGATTTGAGTAATAGAAATTGATAATGTTTTATGTGTAAGCCATAGTAAAGAGATGCGTTTTTAGTCTAGATTTAAACTGACAGAGTGTGTCTGCTTCCCGAACAATGCTAGGAAGACTGTTCCAAAGTTTAGGCGCTAAATAGGAAAAGGATCGACCGCCTGCAGTTGATTTTGATATTCTAGGGATTATCAACTGGCCAGAGTTTTGAGACCGCAATAGACGTGATGGAGTATAATGCGTTAAGAGTTTGCTCAAATACTGGGGAGCTAAACCATTTAGTGCTTTGTAAGTAATAAGCAAGATTTTAAAATTTATTCGATGTTTAATAGGGAGCCAATGAAGTGTTGACAGAACCGGGCTAATATGGTCATACTTCCTTGTTCTAGTAAGAGCTCGAGCTGCTGCGTTTTGGACCAGCTGGAGTTTGTTTATTAAGTGAGCAGGGCAACCACCCAGTAAAGCATTACAGTAATCTAGCCTTGAGGTCATGAACGCATGAATTAACTGTTCAGCATTTTGCATCGAAAGGATGTGCCGTAATTTAGATATATTTTTAAGATGGTAGAATGCAGTTTTACAGATGTTAGAAACGTGGCTTTCAAATGAAAGATTAGTATCAAAGAGCACACCCAGGTTCCTCACTGACGACGAGGACTTGACAGAGCAGCCATCGAGTGTTAGACAGTATTCTAGGTTACTACTTGCAGAGTTTTTTTGTCCAATAATTAAAAATTCATTTTTTTCTGAATTAAGTTGCAGGAAATTACTAGACATCCAATGTTTTATGTCAGCTATGCATTCCGTTAATCTTGTGAATTGGTAAGTTTCGTCAGGGCGTGAAGAAATATAGAGCTGAGTATCGTCAGCATAACAGTGAAAACTAATGCCATGCTTCCTAATGATATCTCCCAGTGGTAGCATGTACAGGGAGAAAAGTAACGGTCCTAGCACTGAGCCCTGCGGTACTCCATACTGAACTTGTGATCGGTGTGACATCTCTTCATTTACTGCTACAAACTGATAACGGTCAGATAAGTATGATTTAAGCCATGCCAATGCAGTTCCACTAATGCCAACATAATTTTCAAGTCTATTCAAAAGAATGTTGTGGTCGATAGTATCGAATGCAGCGCTAAGATCGAGTAACACTAATAGAGAGATACAACCACGATCGGATGATAAGAGTAAATCATTTGTAACTCTGATGAGAGCAGTCTCAGTACTATGATACGGTCTAAATCCTGACTGGAAATCCATTCTAAAAAGGAGCATAATTGTGAAGACACTGCCTTTTCCAGTATTTTTGACAGGAAGGGTAGATTTGAGATCGGCCTATAATTGACTAATTCTGTAGGATCAAGTTGAGGTTTTTTAATAAGTGGTTTGATAATAGCCAACTTAAACGTTTTCGGTACATATCCTAATAACAAAGATGAGTTAATGATATTAAGAAGAGTGAAAACGAGTGAGCGAATTCGGACAGCCACTGGTTGCGGTGCATTGTGGGATTGAAGGAGTGCACTCAGTTATGTCCACTATGGTTTCAGACACCACTACAAATGGCCCTATTTAAGGGTATAGTGGGCGATAGTCATTTCTCTCAGAGGCAGCTGTGATGATGAAAAACCTCTGCGTCAGATGCTTTTATACTCGTTTAGCAGATGCAAGTTTGTTCTCACGAATTCCCTAAAGTTCAGTACATCAGCATGTGAGATGTTTATTACCACCGAACACAATTTAGACTCCTATATGAGAACTGTTTACAGTAATGAAAAATGTAATGGGAGTCAATGGGGCAAGTATAGCAAAAGTGAAGTGTATGTATTTGTGAAAGCGCTTATATTAATTATTTAAGAAGAACTTACCAGCATAACCCCTGTGTTGTCTGTTATAAACAGTGTTTCATGGATAGGTGCGTATTCCTTTAAATACTGTGTGCAATACTGGGTTTCCTGGCTTTAAATGGTCTTGATGATCTAGCTAAAGGTGCACTATGTAACTTTTCCGTCTGCTAGACATCGCCTATTCAAAACAAAGGATGACGCCAAGTTTGAGCGCTGAATCCTGGGACATGTGTTCACCTCACAGCCGGTGGGAAAGAATCGGGATAGGACTATATCCCGTAGGAATAACGTCAATAGAGGGGGAAAAAATCCTGAATAAGCAATGCTCAAAGTAGAATCAAATAGCAACGGAAAGAAGAGGGCATTACACAAATTAATAACAATTACACGGCACGGATTTGCGAATGGAGTGGCTCAGGTATGACGAAAATTTGTACGTTTGGAAATGAGTTCGCGTTTTAGGTGGGTTTTTGGTCGAAAAGCTAAAAAATGCCTGTTTAACACAAGCTCAAGACACAATGTTTTATTCTACGACATAAAATACATCAATATATTACCCCACGATCGTGATTATTATTTTGAAGCTGTTATGCGTCTTGAATAAAGTGACTAAATGGGACAAGGACCCCTTTCACAGACTGAGGACGCGTTTTAACGGTCAGCAATATGGTGAAGTGCAAAGCTTTTTTGTATTTTCATTTTTTTTTTTAAATGTATGTACATTTATAACACTAATATTTTGTATTATATTACTTTTGCATCAAATTACAAAAAAACAAGTTACCGCTGCTGTAAGGGTGTTTCTAATACAGCGTCTATGGGAGTGACGGCAAAATTTACATCTTTCTCTTTTCACTGCTGTTATCAATCGCGCTCTATTTTTTCCCTCATTTTGAAAGTTGTGAAATCACAATAGTGGAGTTTTTCTTTTGCTATTTGAGCAAATGGTGACGCAAAAAATACATGTATTGTATAGAGACAGAGCGACACGCGTCATAATCTGAAGACCACGCCCACCGGGCAAACCAAGCGCCTCCATTGACTTTGTATTGCGTGAAGCGCTTCCTTGTCATTTCTGACTTATAACAAAAAACAGAACAATAAAAGCTGATATGTGACAGGGTGTACAGCAAACAAGCTCAAAAACCCAGAAGTAAAAATAAGCGGTTGACCCAAAAAACGAGCGTTTAAGGACACTAAAGTGGATACAGGCAATTGAGACAGAGCGCAACATTACACTGAGAACTACGCCCACTGGAGGGGAACGTAATCAACGACAGGAAATATAACATATAAAACTGGCATTTGGATATGCACACGTAGGCATACTGATCCCAGAATGTACCATTCTTCCTGCTGAAGCTTCACGTCTTCACATCTTATTGCCTGTGTCCACGTTTGTCTCCTTAAACTTTTTTGGGGTCGACAGCATAAAAAAACGTAGTTCTGTGTTTTTCTTTTTTAGCTTGTTTGCTGTACACCTTGTCACTGCTTTTAGACATTGTTTTATTCTGTACTAACCATGGAAACACAAAGCCGCTTTAATATCTGATGTGTTTTATTAGACACTGTTTGGATCACTCATGGACAGAAACTAATGATTGTTCTCCAGCTCAGCACAGTTAGTCTTAGTGTTTAAATCTGGTGCTCTTGATTTACCGCACAGAGTGCCATGTTTTACCATGACTAATATGATCTCGCTCACTGCAGTGTGAACAAGTGTCTCATAGTGAACGCACAGAGTAGCATTATAACATAACTCTCAACACACTCAAAACACACTTATTGTTTTGAATAAGCGACCTCTAGCAGCGAAAAATTACATATTGTGGCTTTAATTTGGGATATTCCCACATTCAACCTTGTCTGAAAGCAGCATAACTCCCTATGAAGTGACGTCATATCTGCGTCACTCTATAAGAAAATCCGAGTTTCCCACTCATAGTTCCGACTGTGTGTTTTTTTGTGTGCGGATTATATTTTAAGTCAAGGAGTTTATTAGGACAATAAACAATGTGTTGGTTCACTCGTTCTATGGTATACTTTAGACATATCCGCGTTTGTTGGTCAGCGCCTGTAATGTGTGCTAATCCAACGTGAAGGATAAGTGAATTAACTGTGAACACAAACACCATTAACTTCAGTGAACGAAAGGCAATAATCAGCAACATGCACGCACGCAGATAACTCTATACGATTGAATAAAGTTTCCTTGATATGACACGACACTGAGAAATGCATAAAAGAAATGCCGTCAGGAACCTATGAATCGGCTTTTCAAACCGAACTGTCCGAGAAGAACCGGTTTGTGGAAAGGAATCGGACTTTGCATTAGTGTCTACACTGAAAGTGAACGACGCGACAAAAGGCCCGATCAGACAGAACGTGTTTTTTACAGTGAGAAGCGCCTTTTTAAAATAGTTCTCTATTGGCGGTGAGCGCTCACGTTTTTGTAGGAGCGCTCTGAACACCTGAAGTTGGAAAAAAAAAATCAACTGAGCAGAAAAGCGCCCGACGTCAGCTGAGAAAACGAGTCAAAATCATTCGATCAGAAACTGTAGCTGTCACACAAAGAATGTATAGTATCCTAAAAGCGGCCTTAAATAGTCTTTACATTTTCAAGTAAACACGGTCTCTATCTTTGCCGATAATAGTCTTAGCTTTCTATCCCAAATGTAGTCTAGCCTGCTACAGCACAGGACTATAAAACGACAAATAACCATCACACAACATACAGTCGTGATAGCCGAGTTGGTTGGCAATGCTACGCCACACATTTGCAAATCATTGTCTGTGCAGTTTTTGTCAAACAAAACGGGATGTGTGGACACACGCAATCAGACCCCCATCATTGTTGCTGTGACGTCACTAATGTTTCCTTGTATGTGATTGGTTGAAGCCTTTTCTGTCGCCACGAAAGTAAAAAAAAAAACATAGTCATCGAACGTAGTTTTTTCCGCCACAGCACATTCGCGTTCAAGCACTCATTACACAAACAGCTGAAACCATTGCGCGTCAAAATCGTGTCCAGTGTGAAAGGACTGTAGACTGACAACACAGCTGATTTGGGGGTTGCCTAGCAACATAAAAAAACCCGCTCTTTTCTAAATAAAAAACGTCAAACCAAACAAAGGCAGTGCGGCTGCGGTTCAGTCTGATTGGGACATTATAATCAGCGATGCTGTCTACACTGGATGCGACACGACACATCCCTGACAGTAAATTGATGCCTCGTTCAGTTTGTGATGTAGCGCTCGCGATACTTCTCATAGAGAGGACAGATGCAATGGTCGCTTTGTCACATCCGGCTCACACTACAGGACTTTTACAGTCCTCTCCGATTGTAAAGTCTGGATGCCGTGCACACTTCAGGAGAATCTGTGCAGATTGTCTTCCCTCAAATCTTCAACATGCTCACGCTACAAGATTTGAAAAATCGCGGAGCATCACACGCTACAAAGTGTTATTAAGAATATCGTCACGTGATCGACGCAGCAGATCGGAAGCAGATGTAAACAAAATGGATACTGGAACACGAAGACTTAATGTATCGATAACGATCGCTTGTTGTGAGGAAAAACCAAAAGCGGAAGAATAAACGAGTGCGGATGAGGAAATGGTGGGGGAGACGGGCTCAACATGGATGGTCAGTTCTTCAGCGAGAAATGGAGGAAATAATTAAATTGACCTCATATTACTATCGTAGTGTGCTAGAGTAGTGTAGATTTGTGCTGTAAATAATGAAAATACAATGGTGCTATTATGAAGTAATGTGTCTACTGATACATATGGTTTGGAGCTTGTGCTCTCGCTCTCTCACACACACACACACACACACACACACACACACACACACCCCTCTCTTTCACATTTCATTTCACATTGCTCCTCCGTCTCCGAAGTCCAACGGATCCGTGTTGCAGGTTTCGCGGTCGCCATTTCGAAATGTCCGTCACTCCCATTTCGACTTGACTTGTTTCCTATTGGCTATTGTGACAGTACTGACGTTATTACAATCTTGCTCATCCCGATAAACATCAAACATGTTCGATATGCTCGGGACGAGCCCGATTTGTGTGAGGGCGGATCGGGAAGTGCAAGATTCGATCTGTGAACGCCTCACATTACCAGATAATCTGCGCTGAACATCGGAACCGATCGAGGTCCTTGACAAGATTCTTTCTCCGATTCTCAGGAGGGGAAAATCGGGAATAAATCAGCCTACAACTCCTGTAGTGTGAGCCAGGCATTAAAGAAACTTCTTTTGCTGCTTCAAGAAGCCATATTTTACATAACAAAGAGACAAACACAACCATGATAAGCATGACAAAGTTTATTTTGGTGCTTTTTATGACACAATACATGTGGAAAACCGGTCCGTCCGACTCGTATCTGACAGAGAAATGGGACTCTACTCCACAGCCTGCCTTTGAGAGACCAGAGAGAATCATTGGTTTCATTTCGCGTGCCTTAAAGTTTAATAAAAGCGCTTTAAAACCTTGTAATTAAAGGCTAAATCCACAGCGTCAACACCCGTCCCTGTGGCACGGCGCCGGTAAATCAAACCCGATCAGGGAACGGAGCAGGACATAAAGGAGAGTCCGGTGTTGTGCCGAATTTTTGACCGACTGCCAAATTATTACTAGTCTCTAACCCAGGTGTCTCCAAACTCAGTCCTGGAGGGCCGCTGTCCTGCTGAGTTTAGCTCCAACCCCAATTAAACACACCTGAACCAGCTAACCAGTCTAACTAGGCCCTAGTAAGACACTGGTTAGCTGGTTCAGGTGTGTTTAATTGGGGTTGGAGCTAAACTCAGCAGGACAGAATTTGGAGAGGGGTGGGGAACGTTGATCCAGAAGGGCCACTGTCTTGCAGAGTTTAGCTCCAGCCCTAATCAAACACACCTGAAGCTAATCAAGGTCTTCAGGATTACTGACGTTACAGGCAGGTGAGTGGGTTTTTTCAGGGTTGGCTCTAGCCTAATCCTAACCCTCTCCCACACGACTAATCCTAAACCTACCAATACTAGGGGGTAATAATTTGGCGGGGGGGGTCACAATTCGGCACAATACCCGGACCGGATCATCACACACGTGAGCCGAGAGAAAAGTCGGGGAACATCACGTCATGAATAAACAGGCTATGCATGACGATTACAGTAGTTTGTGTAAATGCTTAAGCGCTTTCGTTGGCGGATGGAAACATCAACACTGCCGTGTGTCCCATTGGCTTTCATTTGTGCGAGTTTAGCTAAATATTTTAATCCCATTTTTAGGATAATTAATCCAAATCAGGGGGCAAATGCTACAATGAAAAAAAAAAAAAAGATTAAATTATAAAATATTTATAGATAATATTTATGTCCTGCCATCATGCTTTTTTTTTTTTGTTGTGGCCATAAAAATATGAGTAATGAGAAACTAACGAGAACAAGCAATGAGGATGAAAAATACAGTGATGTTTCTGTCTCAGCGGAGTACAAAATATGATTCTCAGTCATAAATATGAAACGCTGAGCAAATTTCAGGTAATGACGACTTCTCATAATGACTTAGTTTATCAGAAATATGATAAACTAATAAAAATACAGTGTATTATGAGAATCTTTCTCGTTAAATTAATTGCATTGAACATCTCATAATGAGAAACTAAGTCATTGTGAGACTAAATTAATACATAAAACTGAGAAACTTTCTCATAATTAATGAGACACTGAGCTATAACCATGAGAACGCTTCATTAGTATGAGAAATGTTCAGATACAGAATCATAAACCAGGCTTCTTTATTGTTCTTTTTTTAGATTTTATGGTGAACTGGACATGTTTTATGAGATTCACTTCAATAAGACCTTTGATCAGACAAGAAAGAGAATATGAATACAAAACCCCACATGCGACAGCATGATCACAGTTATAAAAAGACAGACATTTCTTTTAATAAATAACACTGGATTAGATCAGATTGGCCAAGGAACCGCCCCCTCGGGAGCTCTGACGTCTGATTGGTCTCGGAGAGCAAAAGCCTCATTAATATTCATTTACATTCCATTGGTGAGTTCCGTGTGACTTTACTGGACACAATAACATCAGGAATAAAACAGAAACAGAGAAAGCTACATATTAAAGTCTCCCAACGCTGTGTGTGTGTGTGTGTGTGTGCGTCTTAAGTTAGGAAAAGGCTTTGTGTTTAGGTGGAGGTATGACCTGAAGGTATACGTCTGAATGGAGTGGAGTGCTGTGTATGTGTGTGCGTGTGTGTGTTCATCGCGGCGGTCTCGACTGACACACACAGTCACATCTCTCATGATGCTGCAGGTAAATCTCCTCCAGGACCCAG